>KQ996042.1:8439-36724 GCA_001598015.1 Dorcoceras hygrometricum | reverse complement strand
ACCCAATCCCGACGCCTTATGACCCCAAGTGAGTCGGCAAACGGGTCAAAGTGAGACGCCTATCATGTAGAGTCTCAATGACGTTTCGAGTCGTAAGGACTAATCAGTACAACCAAGACCTCGGACTTATCCACTCGACAAATGGTAACCACTTGTATCCACGCATGTCTGCGAGCGGTGAATCCTCGACAACGATGCATCGACTCCTACATGCATCGGGGTCTCACCCAATCCCGACGCCTTATGACCCCAAGTGAGTCGGCAAACGGGTCAAAGTGAGACGCCTATCATGTAGAGTCTCAATGACGTTTCGAGTCGTAAGGACTAATCAGTACAACCAAGACCTCGGACTTATCCACTCGACAAATGGTAACCACTTGGAAAGTCCGAATGAGGGTATTTCGATAGATCACCAGGTCACTATCTATCTGCATGCTCAGAACATCACAATGTTCCCTATCAATGAAATGTGGTACTTCGCATCGCAGATACTAGTCTCGAACTCGGGCGGCCTTATCCTCATTTTGACCGCCCAATCGACTAGGAACATGTTAAGAACACACAGCGACTATTAGATGTGTTTCATGATAGCCGTTATACCCACTATCACATCTAACATACGCTTTAGTATATTCTAGGTTTTTACTCAACACAATTGTAAATCATTACACACATAATGAAAGTAAAGAACGCCATATAAAGGAATGCGAATATCGTACAAAAAGACTGTTTCATACAAGAGTCTATAAACCCACACGCCACAAGTTGGCTAGTTGGGCATCTACTCTAACAATCCAGTATAGCAGCGAGTGGGTTTTTGATCGAAGACATTTTGTAAGCAGTTATACTGAAAAGAAAACAGCCATACACTACTAACTATATATGAAATAACGCTAAGACATAAAATAAGGTCGTTAAGTTTTATGAATTACCCTCCACTATTTTAACGATTTCACCACCCTCTAATGAAATCGAGAAAACAGGTTTCTTTAGTGGGTACACGGAGCCCAATCAAGCGATCATGGTCCCGAATAATATCAGCCAACCATGACCCCCAAAAGGTAGTTTCCAATTACAACCGGTGCAACCTCCATGTATTCACCTCACGTCCAGTAAGGGCCCAATAATATGACGCCGTTTACTATCACGTGTCAAGATGACCCATCAATGTTGAGTCGTGAAGGACGGTCCCCTCAACGTCCCCAATAATATGAGCCAACGTTAAAGGGAGTTCCAACCGACTCACAACAATTGTCAATGGCGTGGACAGCTTTACGGCATACATAACCCCCTCAATAATATGAGTCGGGCCATGTATGCGGGTAGCATCGACGTACACCCATTGTTCATGGAAGGTAGGGATAATTTAAACAGATTTAAATTTCCTTTAGTTTATCGAATAAACTTTTATCTTGATATAAGTTTTAAATCGTATTTAAAACGAGGGATTTTATTTTTCGAAAAATTTGATCTCATGTAATTTTAAATCAAAATTTAAAACATGCGGATTCAATATATATATCAAATATATAACTAACTTTGGGATGATCGATCGCGAGAGCTATGCGGTCCGTGGTTGCCAATCACGGACCTGGGTCCAATCCTAGGTGAAATGCAATATGCAATGCAATCCTATTACAATTGCTTCCGCTTTTACAGATCTTCGGTCTTCAATATCTTTGATCGTCATGGGCCCACCATCTTCAAATGTCCTCCCACTAAGTCTAGTAATTTACAATTAAATTTCCATGACACATAAGGGATATAATTTTAAGGGGTGGGAACGGGCCACAAACAGACCCACTTTATAAAATGATAATCAACAATATTAAATACAATCGAAATCGCAAAACCTAAAGCATACACCTAACACATTGGGCACGGCTCTCGATCATCCTAATTTTAAGGGGTGGGAACGGGCCACAAACAGACCCACTTTATAAAATGATAATCAACAATATTAAATACAATCGAAATCGCAAAACCTAAAGCATACACCTAACACATTGGGCACGGCTCTCGATCATCCCAAACATTCAATCAATCTAATTAATTTGCATAAATTAAATAATCAAATTATTTACCACAAAATCATATTTTAATCATAAAATCATATTTTATAATAATATCGTATTTTGTCGATAAAATCAAATTTTAATCAACAAAATCATATTTTAATTATAAAATCATATTTTACAACTAAAATCATATTTTGCAATTTTAATTGCATCATATTGGGCCTAAACCAATTTTGGGCCCAAAATCTCAAAATTTTCAAAATCGACCAAAATCGGCCTGATATCGAATATCGACCCGAAAACTTCATGGGCTTCCCGGGACAGGCCCGAACTAAACCTAGAAGAAAAATCAGCCGTCGCAACAATCTGCCGGAAATCACGTCGGACAGCGGCCGCACGGCGGCGACCGCCGCCATCATGCATGGTGCGGCCATGCCGCGCCTCGCACGTCGCGCGCATCATCGCGCGATCAATCGCGCGTCCAGCAGCCATCGGCCGCGCAACCATTGCACGGGACAGCGGCTAGCGATCGGCCAGTGGGTGGCGCATCCATGCGTGAAATCGCGGCAGCCTGTTGGCCACCATGCGGCCGTTCTTCAAGGCCATGCGCGGCCAGCGCGCAGGTGCCGCACGCGCATATGCGCGCGGTGGAGCGGGCGCCGCCATGCACGGCGGCGCCGTGGCCAAGTTCTTCCAAAAAAATTTTTTTTTTCGATTTCAAAACTATGAGATCCATGAAATTCAGGCAACAATGTATTGAAGGATCCGAGCCTGAGCTCTGATACCACTGTTGGCATACGATGGCGGATCCGGATCCCACTTCCCTGGGGCACAGCGGAAATTAAAATTGGCCCGAAAAGTGTTCAATACAGTCAAAGTAAATCTAAAAACATACATAGGGTGTTCGTAGATAGTCACCTTGGTGGCGTCTAGGCGACTGGCTCCAACCAGATTTCACAGGGAAAATCTGGCTCTTGTCGGTAGGCGGCGGTAGATCCTTCAATCAGGTCCACGACCGGAAATGATCTTTCTCCAACCAGCCTGAACTAGAAAGCTGATGGATTTTGCCACGGACGGAATCACCTCAAAAAACTGATCGGAACAAGTCCGATTGCACGACGGCGGGCGGCGGCGATCGGTGGTGGAGGGCGGCGGCCGGCGACGTGCGTGAGGTGGTGGAGAGGGGGCGGCCGAGACTTAGGTTTTTGGAGGCTAGGTTGGTGTGTAATGATACAAGTAATTAAGCCCTAATACAATATTAACATATAACATGTATACATGGGCTTGAACCGGCCCATTGGACTTGGGTCAGGCCCAAGTCCATATATGAACATTCGGTTCATTAAATCACCACGGTTTCATCATAACTCCGATCGACGATCATATCGGACCGATCGAATCAGTTTCCAAAACTGAATGTTATGACGTGAAAAACAATTTTTCTGATACCTAGTCCAAAATGACAGTTTTGCCCCTCAACAGCGGGAAATCGCAATTTGACCCCTGTTGACTTTTAGGAAGTCGCACTCCCTAAAATCCTCTTCGTATGCTCAACACATTGAGCTATGTTTCCGTGCGGGAATCACGAATCCAGTCCAGGCCCAAGTCCATATATGAACATTCGGTTCATTAAATCACCACGGTTTCATCATAACTCCGATCGACGATCATATCGGACCGATCGAATCAGTTTCCAAAACTGAATGTTATGACGTGAAAAACAATTTTTCTGATACCTAGTCCAAAATGACAGTTTTGCCCCTCAACAGCGGGAAATCGCAATTTGACCCCTGTTGACTTTTAGGAAGTCGCACTCCCTAAAATCCTCTTCGTATGCTCAACACATTGAGCTATGTTTCCGTGCGGGAATCACGAATCCAGTACTTGTGTGACCCTCAATGGTTCAGGGATACAGCTAGCCGTGGGCCCACAACCATTGTGGCTCCGAAATCATAATTTCGGACTTGCCCAACGGATCATGGTAAAGCGCCTAGCAACATCGCGCCATGATCCCCTAGGTATCAATGATAGTGCCTGCAAGAACCATTTGGTCGTGGTTAGCGTATAGTACGGTCCTTTCAACACATATATCCCGATCAGATCAACGACCATTGGTAAATCGAGAGTCGCTAGAGATCCGATAGCCATGCGTACATCTTGGAGATCGAATAGTGACATCACGAGTGCTACTAGATAAACCCATTCACCTAAAACACTTATAGTACTCTGGCAAGAGATTTATACACTATTATCTCCTCAGATAGCATAGGATATCCACGCATGTAAGCGAGCGGTGAATCCTCGACAACGAAGCATCGACTCCTACATGCATCGGGATCTCACCCAATCCCGCCGCCTAATGACCCCAAGTGAGTCGGCGAATGGGTCAAAGTGAGACGCCTATTATGTAGAGCCTCAATGACGTTTCGAGTAGTGAGGACTAATCAGTACAACCAAGACCTCGGACTTATCCACTCGACAAATGGTAACCACTTGGAAAGTCCGAACGAGGGTAGTTCGATAGATCACCAGGTAACTATCCATCTGCATGCTCAGAACATCACAATGTTCCCTACCAATGAAACATGGTACTTCACATCGCAGATGCTAGTCTCAAGCTCGGGCGGCCTTATCCTCATTTTGACGGTCCAATCGACTAGGAACGAATTCAGAATACACAGTGACTATTAGATGTGTTTCATGATTGCCATCATATCCACTATCACATCTAACATACACTGTGGTGTATTCTAGGTCTTTATCCAACACTATTGTTAACATTATAAACATAATGAAAATAAATAATGCCATAAATAAATGCGAATATCATATATAAAGATCGTTTCATACAAGAGTATATAAAACCCACGCCACAAGTTGGCTAGTTGGGCATCTACTCTAACACGAGGTCTGTACACTGTTGAGGATGGGATTACTCGTTTCAGGGGTCGCATGTGAGTACCCACTACTGGTCAGTTGAGAGCCGAGATCTTATCTGAGGCTCATGCATCGACGTACTCCATCCACCCAGGGAGTACGAAGATGTACAGGGATTTGCAGACACTTTACTGGTGGCCAGGGATGAAGAGATATTGGACGATTTGAGTCAGAGTGTTTGACCTGTCAGCAGGTCAAAGCGGAGCACCAGCGACCAGCAGGGTTGCTACAGCCACTCCCTATCCCTGAGTGGAAATGGGAGAACATCACGATGGATTTTGTGGTTGGATTACCCAGGAGTCCCAGAGGCTTTACGGCGATTTGGGTGATTGTGGATCGATCACCAAGTCCGCACACTTTCTTCCGGTGAAGACCACTTTAACTTTGATACAGTATGCAGAGATATACATTAGAGAGATTATCAGGCTGCATGGCATACTAGTCTCTACTGTGTCAGATAGGGATTCCAGGTTTACTTCTGCGTTTTGGAGGAGCTTGCACGCTGCATTGGGGACCAAGCTATCATTAAGTACGGATTTCCACCCGCAGACAGACGGTCAGTCGGAGAGAGTCATCCAGATTCTAGAGGACTTACTGAGAGCCTGCGTGATAGATTTTCAGGGTACGTGGGATTCTAGGTTGCCCTTAGTAGAGTTCACGTACAATAGAAGTTTTCAGGCATCGATTGGGATGGCTCCTTATGAGGCTTTGTAAGGGAGGAGGTGTAGGTCTCCCGTGCATTGAGACGAGGTTGGCGAGAGAATTTTGACTGGACCAGAGATGGTACAGCAGGCAGCAGATATCGTGACCAGGATACGTGTGACACCCAAACCCCATGGGAGCCACGGAATCAAGGAAAAAGGAATGAAAAGGAAAAAGAGGGGATGAAATAATAAATTAAGCAAGCTGTATTGCCTTGCTCAAAATAAAATCAAAGTACAACCGTTGGCGCCAAGAAATTAAAATCAGATTTCATTACAATTTCGTAGTACAAAATGCGAAGTCGCGATATTACAACAATTGAACTCTATTTGAATTCATATTTGTTGTAACGGATCTCAATACAGATTTGACTAAGATCAAAGACAACAAAAATAGCAAATACAAAATGAACATCGCGGAAACGCAGGCCTTCGATAAACACTAACACGCCACTACTGGTTCAAACTCCACCTCCCATCTGCTCCGGCGCGGACTCACCTGCACCAAGAAAGCTAGTGAGCCAAGCAAAACTAAGAGTAACAAAGCGCAATATGCAGGTCTAAAACATAAGACATCACAGTTTAAAGGAAGTCATAAAATATCATTCATCGTCAACATCTGTTCTGGGAATAAGATCAAATCCCAGCGTTATCATTTTCCTTAGACTTATGGCTCATAAGCTCTATTTAGGTCCCGTTGCACTCGATCGAATGACTACTGATATCAGTTACAATATGGTGAAATCTCACCCAATATGAAGGGGCAACCGACCCTCTCGTCTGCTGCTCGCCCTTCCAATTTGGACCGTCTGTTAACTTTGCCATAAATCCTAAAGTCTGAACATTTTATTCATTTAAACATCTACTGAACGGAATCAGATCTTAACATCAGGGTTCACTTCATTTTAAATCATTTTCCGTCAAAACATTTTTCACTGAGCATCCAGTTGAGACATAGGAAATTAGTTGTTGGTAAGAAAATTCAGACATTGGATATATATATGAATCAGTCGCAAGACACAATACCAGATGAAAGGTACAGGAACCAGTCGCAAGACACAATACCAGACGCAAGGTACAGGAACCAGTCGCAAGACACAATACCAGACGCAAGAAACAGTAAATCAGTCGGAAGCAACAGCAAACTAGTCGCAAGCAAACCAGCCGCAAGCAACAGTAAACAAGTCGCAAGCAACAGTAAACCAGTCGCAAGACTCAACGACTGAACACAACACTTAGGAATATGTTCAACACAAGGGTGACTGATGAAATGGGAACTACTGATTACGAACGTAGTACCGCATCATCTCAATCAACAACTACGTTACCAGTTATCGCCTATCAAACCAGACTTAGCTACTGATTCAATTAACAACTCCGATTACATAGCGTCAACTTCCGATGATACCATCTACCAGAAGAAAAATAAGGACTTTGCAACTTTACGATGAAATAGAAACCTGAAATGCTCAGCGTTTAAAATAACATCAACATCTTCAACGTCAACTTCGAAAACACATTTTTGAGTTCCAACATAACCCACTGTGAACCCGAACACTAAACATTCATATCAATATCAGCAGAACATGAACAAACGCTGATATTAAACATAACTTAGGCAAGAATCATGAAACGAAACGAGAACAATAGACATGCTTTCATGGCGTAGCAAGAATCAGATTTACTTGCCTCAATAAGAAGGAATCACGAGGTACAGCAGGTCACGAACAGAGAGTCCTCCCGAGCGCGACGATAAGCTTCCTATTTTCTTTGATGCAAAAATAAGTATTTTCTTGCAAAGGAATGAACTTATAGCTCATAAGGATAACGGCATGGGGGTCTGATTTGCAATAGGGAGAAATACTTGAGTAGGAATAGTAAACCATGCGTACTTCAAAAAATTTTACTTAAAATTCCCTGTCAATATTTTTATTTGTAAAAGTACTACCCAAAATCTGAAACTTAACCATTCCCCCATCCAACATCATTTTATTTGTAAAGTTTGAAAATTGCTTAGCCATGCTCGGATGATAGCTGATCGGATCTCTGCACCTTATGAAATCTGAAAAATGAGAAATCAGCTATTCGAACAAATAAACAATGCTGAAATCTGAAATTAGAAATGGGTTCTCAAATTATAAGGATTTAGAATTTGTGGTCTTATGGATTTTTGGGGCGTTACAATTCTACCCACCTTATAACAATTTCGTCCTCGAAATTTACTTACCGAACAAATCTGGGTAACGACTATGCATACTAGCTTCCGTTTCCCACGTAGCTTCTCGTTCGGTTTGATTTGACCACTGAACTTTAACCATGGGAATGCTACGGTTCCTCAGCTTTCTAATCTCCCTAAGAAGGATCTTCTCAGGTCTTTCTTAATAGCTCAAATCTGGTGATAAATGAACTGGTTCAGCGGTCAATATGTGCGATGGGTGGGGAACATACTTCCTTAAAGCTGATACATGAAATACATTATGCACTGAAGATAGATGAGGCGGCAGTGCAATCCGATAGGCCAATGTTCCTACTCTGTCCAGAATTTCGTAGGGACCTATGTATCTGGGACTCAGTTTTCCCTTCTTTCCAAAACGCATCACTCCCTTCATTGGAGCTACTTTCAAAAAGACGCGATCACCAACGTCAAAACTTAGTTCCCTTCGTCTATTGTCTGCATAGCTCTTTTGTCTACTTTGAGCTGTTCTCATCCTTTCCTTTATTTTTCTAACAACATTCATCGTCTGTTCTACCAGATCTAGTCCTAGTCCATCTCGCTCTCCTATCTCATCCCAATGAAGAGGCGTTCTACATTTACGTCCATATAGAGCTTCGTATGGCGCCATCTGGATGGAAGCTTGGAAACTGTTGTTATACGCAAATTCCACCAACGGTAGTTTCAAATCCCAACTTTCTGAGAAATCTATAATACATGCTCTAAGTAAATCCTCTAAAATATGGATCACTCTTTCTGATTGTCCATCGGTTTGGGGGTGAAAGGCTGTACTGAATGTGAACTTTGTTCCCAAAGCTCGGTGCAGACTTTTCCAAAATGCAGACGTGAACTTGGAATCCCTATCAGACACAATCTACAATGGAACACCGTGAAGTCTGATGATTTCTTTCACATACAACTCTGCATACCTACTCACGTCGTAGGTTGTCTTCACCGGCAGGAAGTGAGCAGATTTCGTAAGTCTATCTATAACCCAAATAGAATTATAACCTTGAGCAGTTCGAGGCAAACCAGTCATAAAATCCATGGCAATACATTCCCACTTCCACTCTGGAATGGGAAATGGCTTCAACAACCCAGCTGGTCTTTGGTGTTCAGCCTTCACCAGCTGACAAGTTAAACATTATGAGACAAATCTGGAGATGTCTCGTTTCATCCCTGGCCACCAGTACAACTTCTGGAGGTCTTTATAAATTTTAGTACTCCCTGGATGCACAGAGTATGGGGCTGTATGGGCTTCTTCCATCAAATCTGATCTCAAAGTATCCACTTACGGCACCCAAATTATTCCTTGAAATCTGATTACGCTACCGTCTGAAAAATAGAGGCTGCCGCCTCTTTCCCTATCTTGTTTAACCCACTTCTGTAGTTGCTCATCCCTCAGCTGACCCTCACGAATTTGGTCCAACAAATTTGATCGTACTGAGGTATCAGCTACGACTGAATTGCAGCTGCTGGGTACCAGCTCTAAGCCAAACTTCTCAATATCAGATGCCAATGGTTTTCGGATGATGAGTTGTGCTAGCCCAACAGACTTTCTACTTAAAGCGTCAGCAACCACGTTAGCCCTGCATGGATGATAGCTGATCGTGCAGTCATAATCTTTCACCAACTCCAGCCATCTCCTCTGCCTCATGTTTAATTCCTTTTGGGTGAAGAAATATTTCAGACTTTTGTGATCTGTGAATATCTCACACTTCTCCCCATACAAGTAATGCCTCCAAATCTTTAAGTCAAATACAACTGCTGCCAGCTCCAAGTCGTGAGTGGGAGAATTATTTTCGTGATTTTTCAGCTGTCAAGAAGCGTAGGAAATTACTCTATGATCTTGCATCAAAACAGCTCCTAATCCCAATTTCGACGCATCTATATAAATGATAAATTTCCCCTGATCAGATGGCATAGTTAGCACAGGAGCTTCAATCAACTCCTGCTTCAATTGCTCAAATCTGACTTGGCAGTCGGGGGTCCATTCAAATTTGCTCAACTTTCTAGTCAGCGATGTTAAGGGAACAGACATTTTCGAAAATCCCTTAATAAAGCGCCTGTAATATCCCGCTAACCCCAGAAAACTCCTAACTTCTGAAACAGAGGTTGGTACCGGCCAATCGCGAACGGCTTCCACCTTTGCTGGGTCTACTTCCAATACATTTTTGGATATAATATGCCCGAAAAAAGAAACCTTTTCCAGCCAAAAGTCACACTTGCTAAACTTGGCGAACAGCTGCTTGTCTTTCAAAATCTGAAGCACTGTTCTTAGGTGGTTTGCGTGCTCTAGTCTATTCTTGGAGTATACCAAAATATCGTCAATAAACACAACTACAAACTGATCTAAAAAGGGTTGGAAAAATCTATTCATCAAGTCCATAAAAGCTGAGGGGGCGTTAGTAAGTCCGAAGGGCATTACCAAAAATTCATAATGACCATATCGTGTTCTAAAGGCTGTTTTGTAAACGTCTGCTGGTTTTATCTTCAATTGATGATAACCAGACCTCAAATCAATCTTAGAGAAAACTACCGATCCCTTCAACTGATCAAACAGATCCTCAATTCTAGGCAAGGGATACTTATTCTTAATCGTCAGCTTATTCAACTCTCTATAGTCTATACAGAGCCTTAGACTCCCGTCCTTCTTCTTGGCGAAAAAAACAGGGGCTCCCCATGGTGATGTACTTGGTCGAATAAAACCCTTGTTCAGCAGCTCTTGTATTTGCTCTTTTAATTCTTTCATTTCTGATGGAGCAAGACGATAAGGTGGTCTAGAAACTGGTGCTGCTCCTGGCACTAAATCAATTGCGAATTCCAATTCCCTATCAGGTGGCAGTCCGCGTATGTCTTCTGGAAAAACCTCGGGGAATTCGTTCACTACCTCAACATCTGAAAGTGGAGGTTTACTGGTAGCTACTAAAGAGGATAGACTTATAAAAAATCCTAATCCTCCTTTCCTCAGAGTTGCTACTAAAGAGGATAGACTTATCAAAAATCCTAATCCTCCTTTCCTCAAACAACTATGCGCCTTGAGAGCTGAAATAATTCGAGGGATTTTACACATCTGACCAGCCTTGAACGCGAACCAGTCTCCTCTTGGAGGTTTCACCACTATGGTTCTAAGCTTGAAATCTATCACGACTCCGTATTTAGTCAACCAATCCATTCCTAAAATCAGATCAAACTCAGGCATAGGTAATACAATTAAATCAGCAATAACTGAATGCCCTTGAAGTCTAAGTTCTAAGTCACGAAACAAGTTATGGGATACCAGCTCTTCCCCAGAGGGCACTGTTATGCAAAATCCTATAGTCACCTGGTCTGGTCTAACAGGTAATTTCTTAGCAAAATCACCTGCTATAAATGAATGCGTAGCGCCTGAATCTATCAGAGCTAAATAGGGAATTCCAGCGATCAAGATCTTACCCGTAGTCACTGTAGAGTCTGGATTGGCTTGCTCAGTCGTCATGACGTAAGCTCTACTGGTCACCAACTGTTTTGTCTTCGGGCAGTCCTTAATAACATGCCCTGGAAATCCACATCTGTAACAAACATTCTGTCCCTTTCTACAAGGACCAAGGTGGTTCTTCTGGCACTTGGGGCACTGAGGTCTACTGCCGACTGCTGAAACCGCGCTAATGGGTTGCACAACCAAAGGTTTCTGCTCCTGAGGCTTCTGTTCCTGCGACCGCTGCTGATTCTTATATGGCTTCTTGGGTGGTCGCTGGTCTTTCTGTTGAAAGGCCTGTCTCTTCAGCTGTCTCTCTTCCACAACAGCTTTCCAATCTTGATCAGCTCTTAGAGCCTTGTCCACCGCTCCTCGATAATCTTTTGGTTCTACCAGCCTCACATCTGAAGCCACTGCCGATTCCCGAATGGAAGTGGGAATGCATAGCGATGGATTTTGTAACTGGTTTGCCAAGAACCGTACAATGATATAACTCCATATGGGTTATAATCGATAGGCTCACTAAGTCTGCTCATTTCTTACCAGTTAAAACGACCTATGAGGTGATCCTTCCCACCAGAGCATTGCATCATCCCTCAACATGTAGATCGCACATCTGGATCTTTCTAAGTATGGAATCTGAAGATACTCAAATATCACCTCCATTGATTTAATCCAGCTTTCGGCGACGAACGGATCTGTGGTGCCACTAAACTCCCTTGGCTTCTGTTTTCGAAATCGTTCTTGAGGGTCATCATTGCTAGGTCCTCTACTACTGGAGGATTGACCATTGCCTCTCCCCTGTTGTTCTACCAGCAACCTTAGAAGTTGGGCAATACTAGCGTTACTATCAGGACTGGGTTCATCTTCAGGGGCATTCCTCCTCCCTCTTTCCCGGCCAGACATCTTAATCTATAGCCCGTAATCCACCACATAAGAACATCAGAACATGCAAGAATTAAAAATACATGCTCTAAAACATAAAATAAAACTCAATGACCCGAAGAGACGGTCGATGAAATCTGTTCCAGCAAGGAGTGCGTGTGTTTATCTCTGGACCATGCACTGATACCATGTTTGTGACACCCAAACCCCATGGGAGCCACGGAATCAAGGAAAAAGGAATGAAAAGGAAATAGAGGGGCTGAAATAATAAATTAAGCAAGATGTATTGCCTTGCTCAAAATAAAATCAAAGTACAACCGTTGGCGCCAAGAAATTAAAATCAGATTTCATTACAATTTCGTAGTACAAAATGCGAAGTCGCGATATTACAACTACTGAACTCTATTTGAATTCATATTTGTTGTAACGGATCTCAATACTGATTTGACTAAGATCAAAGACAACAAAAATAGCAAATACAAAATGAACATCGCGGAAACGCAGGCCTTCGATAAACACTAACACGCCACTACTGGTTCAAACTCCACCTCCCATCTGCTCCGACGCGGACTCACCTGCACCAAGAACGCTAGTGAGCCAAGCAAAACTAAGAGTAACAAAGCGCAATATGCAGGTGTAAAACATAAGACATCACAGTTTAAAGGAAGTCATAAAATATCATTCATCGTCAACATCTGTTCTGGGAATAAGATCAAATCCCAGCGTTATCATTTTCATTAGACTTATGGCTCAGAAGCTCTACTTAGGTCCCGTTGCACTCGATCGAATGACTACTGATATCAGTTACAATATGGTGAAATCTCACCCAATATGAAGGGACAACCGACCCTCTCGTCTGCTGCTCGCCCTTCCAATTTGGACCGTCTGTTATCTTTGCCATAAATCCTAAAGTTTGAACATTTTCTTCCTTTAAACATCTACTGAACGGAATCAGATCTTAACATCAGGGTTCACTTCATTTTAAATCATTTTCCGTCAAAACATTTTTCACTGAGCATCCAGTTGAGACATAGGAAATTAGTTGTTGGTAAGAAAATTCAGACATTGGATATATATATGAATCAGTCGCAAGACACAATACCAGACGCAAGGTACAGGAACCAGTCGCAAGACACAATACCAGACGCAAGGTACAGGAACCAGTTGCAAGACACAATACCAGACACAAGGTACAAGAACCAGTCGCAAGACACAATACCAAACGCAAGCAACAGTAAATCAGTCGCAAGCAAACCAGTCACAAGCAACAGCAAACCAGTCGCAAGCAAACCAGCCGCAAGCAACAGTAAACCAGTCGCAAGCAACAGTAAACCAGTCGCAAGACTCAACGACTGAACACAACACTTAGGAATATGTTCAACACAAGGGTGACTGCTGAAATGGGAACTACTGATTACGAACGTAGTACTGCATCATCTCAATCAACAACTACGTTACCAGTTATCGCCTATCAAACCAGACTTAGCTACATATTCAATTAGGAACTCCGATTACATAGCGTCAACTTCCGATGATACCATCTACCAGAAGAAAAAGAAGGACTTTGCAACTTTACGATGAAATGGAAACCTGAAATGATCAGCGTTTAAAATAACATAAACATCTTCAACGTCAACTTCGAAAACACATTTTTGAGTTCCAACATAACCCACTGTGAACCCGAACATTAAACATTCATATCAATATCAGCAGAACATGAAAAAAGGCTGATATTAAACATAACTTAGGCAAGAATCATGAAACGAAACGAGAACAATAGATATGCTTTCATGGCGTAGCAAGAATCAGATTTACTTCCTTAATAAGAAGAAATCACGAGGTACAGCAGGTCACGGAGAGTCCTCCCAAGCGCGACGATAAGCTTCCTATTTTCTTTGATGCAAAAATGAGTATTTTCTTGCAAAGGAATGAACATATAGCTCACAAGGACAACGGCATGGGGGTCTGATTTGCAACAGGAAGAAATACTTGAGTAGGCATGGTAAACCATGCGTACTTCAGAAAATTTTACTTAAAATTCCCTGTCAATATTTTGATCTGTAAAAGTACTACCCAAAATCTGAAACTTAACCATTCCCCCATCCAACATAATTTTATTTGTAAATTTTGAAAATTGCTTAGCCATGCTCGGGTGACAGCTGATCGGATCTCTGCACCTTATGAAATCTGAAAATGAGAAATCAGCTATTCGAACAAATAAACAATGCTGAAATCTGAAATTAGAAATGGGTTCTCAAATTATAAGGATTTAGAATTTGTGGTCTTATGGATTTTTGGGGCGTTACAATACGAGATCAGATGAGGGCTGCTCAGAGTCGTCAAAAGAGTTACGGCGATCGTAGACGACGAGATCTGGAGTTGGCAGTAGGGGACCATGTATTTGTGAGGATATCGCCCATGAAGGGCATGATGCGCTTCGGCCGGAGGGGCAAGCTCAGTCCGAGATTCATTGGACTGTTTGAGATTTTGGAGAGGGTCGGTACGTTAGCATATCGCGTAGCATTACCGCCCAGTCTGTCAGCAGCGCATAACGTGTTCCATATTTTTATGTTACGGAAGTACGTCCCGAACCCATCTCATGTGCTGGATTTTGAGCCGCTTCAGTTGGCACCAGACTTATCTTTTGAGGAGCGACCAGTTCAGATCTTAGCGTGAGAGGAGCGCAGGCTTAGAGCGCGGAGGATTCCGATGGTCAAGGTCCGATGGCAGAATCACTCGGCAGATGAGGCTACCTGGGAGACCGAGACCGATATACGGACGCGCTACCCAGAGCTTTTCGGTACGTAACTTAATTTCGGGGACGAAATTTCTATAAGGGGGGGAGAGTTGTAACGTCCAGAAATCCTAACTATGTTAGATTGAGCGCATGACTAGGGGGAAAACTTTATGTTAGCATGATTTCATGTCATTATGTGATTATATGATGATTTTATGCCTTACTTGGTGCATGTCATTTTACGGTACTGTTTGAGTTCCGGTAAGCGGGGATGAGACCGGAGACGACCAAATTGAAAAAATTTTAAATGTTTTAGCCCTTAGACATATTTTAAAGCAAAAATTAATTATTTTATGCACAATTTCCAAAAAAATGAGATTTTATGTACAGTTATCGAGGGGACCCGTTTTTCGCCTATACAAGCTGTTTTTATGAATTTTACTACACTTTTAAATTTGAGAGACCTTATATTACGTAAATTAGAGGCTTGAAGTCTGCACTTTAAGTATTTTTAAGCATTTTTAATTAGAGGAGGGTTAGTTTTGGGATTAAGCCTTTTATTTTAATTAAAAAAAGTTGGAGGGGTCTTTTTGTACACCTCTCATTCACTCACCACCCACAATTTCGAAAATAACCTACTCCTCCTCCTCCATCAGCCGACTTCATCTCCCTTCACCCATTGGGGATCGAAATTTTCAGACTTTTGATTGGATTTCAAAGGTGGTTGGTCTAATCCATTGTCCTCCGCTCCGGTAACGCGTATCTCTACTCCTTTCTTCGATCAAGGCATGTTGTATTCTCCTTTTCTCACCATTTAGATCATAATATACTGTTTTATAAAGGTTTTGCATGACTCTTATGTGAATATTTTGGATCTTTACCTCTATGTTCATAGTTCATGCATGAGACTCATGGTTTTTGACATATTACGCTTTCTTGTCTTGAGGCTTCGGTCATGGCAATTTCCAGGGGTGTTGGCTCGGTTCTAGGGGTTCCTTGGGGACTCATGGTGGTCTAGATGAAGGGAGGATAGTGGCTAAGGGTTCGAGCGAACCACATCATGCAGTAGAAGTTGTGAGGGGCGCATCGCGCCGCTGGGCTGGTGCGTCCATTTGCAGAGGTTCGTTCTCCCTCTTCGGTCCATGGTTTGATGTAAGGTCGGTCACGTTAGAACCGTATGGATCTGGGGGTGGTCCAGCCGGAAGGGATCCGGCATTGGTGGCCGGAGTAGGAGAACGAGCGCGAATACCAGCAGGTGGTCGCGACAGCGTAGCATGGCTGGAGCGTCCATTTGCAGCGACCAGTTCTCCCTGGTTAGCCCACGGTTTGAGCCAAGGTTGGTCACGTTAGAACCGTCCGGACCTGCGGGTGGTCCAGCCGGAAGGTCTCCGGCAGTGGTGGCCGGAGCAGGGAGAACCGTCGCGTGAAGTGGCTGCTGGTCGCAGCTGCGCGTGAGGGTAGGCATGTGATTGTTGGTTTAGGGTTTACTTTTGCTATGGTTCGTTCTAACTGAACCGGTTCAGCTGGTTCGGTTGGACCGGATCGGTTCTTTAAGTCCCGAGTCAAATATTTTAAAATGGGGTCAAGTTATTTTATTTAGGGACCTGTTAGTTTTATTAATATGTCGAATGTCCAATTTTTAAAAAAAATAGCCAGAAGGTCCAAATTGAGTCAAATCTTTTAAATAATTTTAGTTATGTTTAATTTTAAGTTTTTAGTCAAAATTAGGGCTTTAGGAATTTTATTTAAGTCAAAATCGATTTTTGAAATTTAATTTGGTCAAAATCAGTCTTTTGGTCAAAATCGAATTTCAAGGTCAAAATCGATTGGAATTGCTTTTAAAGGTCAAAATCGATTTTTATAAGTCCCAAATTGATTTTTAGAAGTCAAAATTGATTTTAATTAGCCAATTTAGCTTTGATTTTAAGAAATCAAATATTTAAGAAAATCGGCAAAAATGGGAAAAAGCGGTGAACATTCGTTTCATCGGCCGTTTTTGGAGCGAAGTTTGGTCTAGAAGTAGCGAGCCAGGCCCCGAAACCAGTCCTTGACCGAGCCGAGAAAATGTATAGGCCCATGAATATATATTTAATCATATACGTAGTATGTTATGTATTTGAGTATGAAATGTTTAAAGGAAATTAAATATATATTGATGGGTCAAGCCTTTTTTAATTTGCATGATTTTATGAAATGCATGCATCATGAAAGTTTATGAAATGTTAAGGCATGAAGGAAAAATATTTTGAGGGATTGAAGTGTTGTGGGGCAAAATTTAATGATGGGAGTTAGCCGGGTATCCGGGCCCGGGGATCCCCTGTTTTAATGTATGAGCTTATGGATCCATGTGTGACATCATGGTGAAGTGGCAGCACAGAGGTGTGACATATAGGGATCCCGAGGTAAGATCCGGTGAACCACACCGTCACGTACGTTGGTTTATAGATTGATCAATCGATTATGGCTCACACTTCATGGATATGACTCGCATGTTCTTTTAAGTTACGTTATGTTTATGCCATGCCTTAATATATATATATATATTATACGATGAGGTTATGTATGACTGCATTATGATTCAATGTTTTAAGATCTTTCACGCACGCATGTCATGAAATTATGTTCCTATACGTATGTGCCTGCTGTGGTTTTATTATATGTACTTTGTTATTATCGGATAGAGCATGCTGGACCTTTAGGCTCACTAGGTTTAAATGGTGCAGGTGAGCATGACGCTGATTTTACTCCGACCGTGCGGTGAGGACTTCTGATGCTCCGCTGCGGCTGTTACCCCGTGACCACTCAGTTATTTTATGCCATTGTTTTTAAACATGTTCAGTTTTCCGCAACAGTTTTAAATACTCTGATTTTTATGTTAGCTTGTGTGATGTGGATTGGGGATACTTTGCAGTTAGTTTTAAACGGATGTTGAGTTGATATTTTCAAATGCTTTAAGTTATGGTTTTTCATTTATAGCTTTGATTAAATGTTTATTCCACATCTGCTTTTCAAAAAAAAAATTTAATAGGTTTAGTACGTTTCAGGTATTCTGATAATCGTTGCTGTTTTCAATGCTTTTGTTTTTCGGACCCTGGATTCATTTTGTAGTATCTGATTCAGTTCAAATTTCTAGAGCAAAGATTTTTGAAATGGAATTCTGAGGAGTAGTATGGGAGTTCAATTCTCTGGAACTGAAATGTTGAGGTTTTATACCAAACGTACAATTTTTTTACCTTTATTGATGAGCTTCAGGGCAGTAGCATACTAAAATTTTTTAAAACCTTATTCTTTGGTTTGATAACGATGTAGATGTGGCTGAGTTGATAATCTAAATATTGGGGGCTAAAGATTAGTTTTGAACTAAAGTGTGAGTGTTTACGAAGGTCAAACTTTACTATTTTCTTGATTGAGTTTTGTGTAAATGGCCAAGGCGGACGGGGTTAGAACAAAACAGAGTTATACGTATTACAAGAGCATTTTCAGCCCAACGCTGTTCTGGAGATTTATACTAATTTGGTGCAAAAAGAAATGTTGCTTCTTGTACGCTATTTTGTAGATTTGGCGTGGATGGCAAAATTTGGACGTCATTTTTACGCAGAGCTTTCTCTGGCCCAAACCCAATCCTTTTTTGTTTATTATTATTTTAATAACAATTACTAAAACCAGATATTATATATAAAATAAGTTAAAAAATTGAAATTATATTAAATTTACTTAATATTTAATCTTATTAATATTAATAAAAATTTAAAATGTTTTTTTGTTTTATATTAATTTTTTTTATAATTTTTCATTAAATTATATAATTTATAATTTACTTAAATTGAAATTTTTTTATTTAAAAAATTTACTTATTAACAAACTAATTATACCTATTAGAAATTTCTCGACTAAATTTCAAACACATAACTGAAATAGAAATATATTGATAATACTCGAATTACAATACATAATTATAATTAAAATACAAAAATAACTAAATGAGATAAACACAATATAAAAAACAAGATAGTTAATCAGTAATCTCCCAAATTAGATTCTGATCCTCCAAAATCACCAAAATAATTTCTAAATGCGTCATGTTCACGTTAATCATGTAGTTCATTTCTTTTTTTTTTTACAGGATTTTTGCTCGTTCTGTTCGAGCCATGTCACGTATTTCTAGATCGTCAATCGTGGTCAAATCCATATACAAAATTTTGTTCTCCTCTTGAAGGGTTGTCAGTGCTATCTTTTGTTGCCGAGTATCAATTTTCTTTTCTTCTTTTCTAGCTTTTTTTCTCATTTGGTAATGCTAGCATTTGAATATCAAAATTTTGTTGAAGGTCAGTGGATTCATGTTGTAGTACATTCAAAAGATCACGATGTCCTTATTTCATTGTCTATATTAATTCCACACATTGCCATCTCTTTTTACCTTTAGTTTGGATTTTTAACCCAAGAGGTCGCTGAGATGAAGTACCACCTACAGTGTCATCACTACATAAATTAATTTCGAAAGAAGGTAATCGAGTAGAACCTGATGTTGGAGTATTTGTCGTCGACATATCTAATTGTGAAGACTCCAAATTTGTTTCATGTATTTTTATTTGTGTTTTTGTTGGATTGATGTCGCTCGAAAATTTTACGAAATCTTTCATGATAGGCCATACGTGATCAAATTTGAATCCTTTACGAAATTCAGTATCTTTCATCAACAAGTCTTTCGCTCGGTTCAACTGAATAAAATATCCATCTCATATAAGAAATTATACGTGTAAAATATCAAAATCTTTGAATAAGAGATACTTACAATTGTCTTCTTCGGTATGTGCCACTCGGTCTATGCCACTCGGTCTAAGAGCTTTCGTTTGGCTAACACATCCCATTAATTTTGACATGTGATGGAGTATTTTTATCATGCGGCACTGCACTGATATTTTGCTACACACTTGTAGGTTGTCTGGTTTGTTAAGGATGTAAGCTTCTTCGATACGAGACCGGAACTGATCTTTAGATTGTCCGATACCAATAATCGGATTTTGTGACATGTCTAGATATATATGGCATAAAAGTCAATCTTCTTCCAATTCAAGAACCACTTCTTACAGTGTTGAAGAAGATAGACTTAGGAGTTCAGAAGTTTATCAGAGCTCGGAACCTAAGCGTTTGAAGAGAATTTCTTATCTGTATTTATCAGAGCTCGGAATCTAAGTGTTTGAACAGAATTTCTTATCTGTATTTATTAAATATTTCGACCTCTCACAATAAAATTCCTATGTTTTTCAAGGAGGAATACGATGTCTGGAAGATACCTATGTGATAGGATCAATATGGATCGAAGACAACCTTAGGAGTTCCAAAAGGGGGGGGGGGTGGTTGAATGAACTCCTATAGATTTTTATTTTTCGAAACCTTAAAATGATTTTACAAGCGCCTCTCTTAACTCATATCCGAGTTACCAGATATGAGGTATCTCAGTCCCAAATCTGATTTCTCGACTAACAAATAATGTGCGGAAAGAAGTTGATCAATCAGTGAAAAGTATAAATATAAATGCGATGCAGTAAAGTAAAAGTGCAAGGTTCAGAGTTTGTTTATGGAAGTTCGGATCTAAATCCTACGTCTCCCCTTCTTCCTTTTCAGGAAGGTTCCACTAGAAGAATTTGATGCACACAGCTTCTGTCTACACCCAGTCACCGAGCCTCGCTCCAAGTGAACTCCTAGCAATCTCCAACTCTACGCTGATACAACTGCTGAATTACAAGAAACTTGATTTTTCGAACTGCTTCACACAGCAAGTTCGTTACAGACTCAATATTGATATACAATGAAGTGCTAAACAATGAGTACTGTAAATATTCTGGTTTCTAAACAGAGAAACTTGATTTACAAATGTAAACCAAAAGATGGGACTCGAAGATGAAACTATCAAGACCAACGTGAGGTGTTCTTTGAGTTTTGAAGACTGGACTTAGAATATTTCTGCAATAATGAGTTCCAACGAATATTCGAGAGTAAATTCCCAAGAGTGTTCTTCATTTCTGCATATCTTCATCGAATCTCCATTCGCGCTATGCACAAGGTAAACTGCGCTCTGTCAAATCTTGATTGACTGTCTTGCCAAATTGAATAACCAGCTTATCAATCATTTGACGTAATGTGCGACTTACTCAAGATAGCTTCGATCTTGTTTCCTTAAATCAATTTTGACCGTTGTAATTCTCTCCAACAAATTTATGACTTCTGAAGAGATTTGAAACTCGCATCTGCTATTGCTCTCTTTCCCTTTAAATCGCTACTGTCTTCTTACATGTAGATGTTGGCGACAATGGCGGATCCGGATCCCGTTTCCCGGTGGCGCAGCGGAAGTTTAAAAATTGCCCCGAAAAACGTTCAATACATCAAATATAATCTATAAATCATACATAGGATGTTTTATAGAGTGTCACCTTGCTGGCGTCTAGGCGCCTGGCTCCGACCAGATTCACAGGGAATCTGGCACTTCAAGGTAGGCGGCGGTAGAAACTCCTTAATCAGGTCCACGACCGGAAGCAAGATTCCTTCGTCAGCCTGCACTAGAAGGCCTGACGAATTTGTCACGAACGGAATCTCCTCGTCGCGATGATCGGAACAAGTCCAACCACGACGACGGCGGCACGACGGCGGCGCAAGGGGCGACGGCCAATGGGTCGTGTGGGAGAGGGAGGGGCGGCGCACAAGAGTTGGAGGCTAGTGTTTTGGTGTGATGTTATGTTGTGATCTAGCCCTAGACCAAGTCTAGTATTTAAATCATACATGGGCTTGAACCGGCCCAATGGACTTGGGTCAAGCCCATGTCCATATGAACATTCGGTTCATTTAAATCACCGTGGTTTCATCATAATCCCGATCGTCGATCAAATCGGACCGATCAACACAGTTTCCAAAACTGAGTATTATGATGCGAAAACAATTTTTCAGACCACCTAGTCCAAAATTACAGTTTAGCCCCTCAACTTCGGGAAATCGCAATTTGACCCCTGTTGACTTTTTGGAAGTCGCACTCCATAAAATCCTCCTCCTATTCTCAACACATTGAGCTCAGTTTCCGTGCGGGAATCATGAATCCAGTACTTATGACCCTCAATGGTTCAGGGATACAGCTAGCCGTGGGCCCACAACCATTGTGACTCCGAAATCACAATTTCGGACTTGACCAACGGATCATGGTAAAGCGCCTAGCAACATCGCCCCATGATCCCCTAGGTATCACTGATAGTGCCTGCAATAACCAGTCGGTCATGGTTAGCGTACAGTACGGTCCTTTCAACACATATATCCCGATCAGATCAACGACCATTGGTAAATCGAGAGTAGATAGAGATCCGATATCTATGCATACATCTTGGAGATTAAATAGTGACATCGTGAGTGCTACTAGGTAAATCCATTTACCTAAAACATATCCAGTACTCTGGCCAGAGATTTATAAACTATTATCTCCTCAGATAGTATAGGATATCCACACATGAAAGCGAGAGGTGAATCCTCGACAACGAAGCATCGACTCCTACATGCATCGGGACCTCACCCAATACCGCCACCTAATGACCCCAAGTGAGTCGGTAAACGGGTCAAAGTGAGGCGCCTATCATGTAGAGTCTCAATAACGTTTCGAGTAGTGAGGACTAATCAGTACAACCAAGACCTCGAACTTATCCACTCGACAAATGGTAACCACTTGGAAAGTCCGAACGAGGGTAGTTCAATAGATCACCTGTCACTATCCATCTGCATGCTCAGAACATCACAATGTTCCCTACCAATGAAACATGGTACTTCACATCGCAGATGCTAGTATCAAGCTCGGGCGGCCTTATCCTCATTTTGACGGCCCAATCGACTAGGAACGAGTTCAGATACACAGTGACTATTAGATGTGTTTCATGATAGCCATCATATCCACTATCACACCTAACATACACTATGGTGCATTCTAGGTCTTTATCCAGCACAATTGTTAACATTATAACATAATGAAAATAAAGAATGCCATAAACGAAATGCGCATTTCATAAATAAAGATCGTTATACACAAGAGTCAATAAAACCCACACGCCACAAGTTGGCTAGTTGGGCATCTACTCTAACAATCTCCCACTTGTCGTATAGCCAACTACTCATCAGACGCAGTCCCATTGTTTCGCGATGTTTTTCAAACAACGGTCCTGGCAAGGGCTTCGTAAGTGGATCAGCAATGTTGTCTGCAGAGGCGACTCTCTCAACTGCTATTCACCTCTAGCCACAATATCCCGGATTATGTGGTATTTTCTCAGTATATGTTTGGATCTCTGGTGAGAGCTAGGCTCCTTTGCTTGCGCAACGGCACCCATGTTGTCGCAGTATACCGGGACTGGACCAACTTCATCAGGGATTACGCCCAACTCTTGGACGAAATTCCTTATCCAAACCGCCTCTTTTGCAGCAGCTGATGCTGCGATGTACTCAGCCTCAGTGGTTGAATACGCGATGGTGTCTTGCTTGGAACTCTTCCAAGAGACAGCACCACCATTGAGCATGAATACAAATCCAGAGGTTGACTTCGAATCATCCACGTCACATTGGAAGCTAGAATCAGTGTAGCCTTCCAATTTCAGTTCACCACCCCCATAGACCATGAACATATTCTTTGTCCTTCGTAAGTACTTAAGAATATCTTTCACAGCCTTCCAATGCATTTGGCCGGGTTTGGCCTGGTAGCGGCTCGTGACACTCAGAGCATATGCAACATCCGGTCTAGTTGAGATCATGCCATACATAATACTACCTATTGCCGAGGAATATGGCACACGTGTCATACTCTCTATCTCCTCATCAGTCTTCGGA
The DNA here is from genome assembly GCA_001598015.1 of Dorcoceras hygrometricum. Classification (NCBI taxonomy): domain Eukaryota; kingdom Viridiplantae; phylum Streptophyta; class Magnoliopsida; order Lamiales; family Gesneriaceae; genus Dorcoceras; species Dorcoceras hygrometricum. Next base: position 12,930 of record KQ996042.1, on the reverse strand, counting down.
CACATAGACTTAGATAGAGTGACCCCGTGGCACAAAGGTAGGTGTCCTCTCTTGGACTCTTCCATAGAGAACCGCTTAAGTATGGTATCGATGTAGGTAGCTTGGGTGAGTCCGAGAATCCTTTTCGATCTATCTCGATAGATCTGTATTCCAAGAATATAGGATGCTTCACCCATTTCCTTCATCGAGAATCTACTAGACAACCACACTTTAGTTGACTGCAGCATTCCTACATCATTCCCAATGAGTAGAATGTCATCAACATAAAGTACAAGGAATGTCACAGCGCTTTTAACTACTTTCTTATATACACATGGCTCCTAGAGATTCTTGATGAAACCAAATTCCTTAATTGTTTCATCGAATCTCAGGTTCCAACTTCTCGATGCTTGTTTGAGACCGTAGATCGATCTCTGAAGTTTACATATCTTATGCTCACTTCCTACAGATGTGAAACCCTCAGGCTGCGTCATATAGATCTCTTCCTTAATGTTTCCATTAAGGAACGCAGTTTTCACATCCATTTGCCATATCTCATAGTCGTACCATGCGGCTATGGCTAGTAAGATTCTAATTGACTTGAACATTGCGACTGGTGAAAAAGTTTCATCATAGTCAACACCTTGCCTTCTAGTGTAACCTTTCACGACCATTCGTGCCTTGTAGGTCAGTACCTTACCATCAGGCCCAAGTTTTCTCTTATATATCCATTTGCACCCAATAGGAACAATTACTTCGGGAGGATTAACAAGAGTCCAAGCTTGGTTCGCATGCATTGAGTCAATCTCAGACTGCATTGCTTCAAGCCACAAATTAGAATTAGCATCGAAAATCGCCTCCTTGAAAGTTCTTGGATCACATCCAACAACTTGATCACTTTGATCATCTTCAAGGAGGAAACCATATCTTTCAGGAGCCCTAGGAACCCTTTCGGATCTCCTAGGTGCGACCATTTCTGGTACTGGCTCTGGAGGTGCGGGAGACTCACTTGGTACTTCAGATGGTTCTCAAACTTATTCGAGTTCTACTATCTTGCCTTTTCTATCAATTAGAAATTCCCTTTCCATAAAGGTGGCATTTCTAGAAACAAACACTTTTGTTTCATTGGGATAGTAGAAGTAGTATCCAATAGAATTCTTTGGATACCCAATGAAGTAACATAAGATGGATCTAGTATCCAGCTTATCTCCCACTGTCTGCTTCACGTAAGCAGGACATCTCCAAATCCTCATGTATGAGTATTTGGGTGGCTTGCCCATCCATATCTCATATGGAGTCTTATCCACTGCCTTGGTGTGGACATTGTTCAACAACATTACCGCCGTTTCGAGCGCATAGCCCCAAAACGAGGTAGGAAGTTCAGTGAAGCTCATCACAGATCGAACCATGTCCATCAAGGTTCAATTACGACGCTCTGCTACACCATTGAGTTGTGGTGTGGCCGGAGGGGTCCACTGTGAGAGAATCCCGTTCTCTTTAAGATAGTCTTGAAATTCAGCACTTAAGTATTCACCACCTTGATCGGATCGGAGTGCTTTAATACATTTCCCTAACTGATTTTCTACTTCAGCCTTGAATTCTTTGAACCTTTCAAAGGATTCAGACTTGTGCTTCATTAAGTACAAGTACCCATACCTAGAGTAATCATCGGTAAAGGTGATTAAGTACTTGTGACCGTACTTAGTACCAATGCTAAGTGGGCCACACACATCAGTATGGATCAAATCCAATAGACCTTGAGCACGTTCAGGCTTGCCCTTGAAGGGTTGTTTAGTCATCTTTCCCTTGAGACAAGACTCACAAGTCGGTAGGGAGTTAATGTCCGACAAATCAAATATGTCTCTCATAACTAACTTGTTCATCCTACTTAGGGAAATATGACCTAGCCTAGCGTGCCAAAGTTGTGCTGGGTTTAAGTTATCGTTTTTCCTTTTAATTGTTGTTGTATGTGTTTCCACATCGCGAGTTGGAACTTGTTTTAACTTTAAGGTGTATAGATCGTTTTCGCGTTCCCCAATTCCAATCAAACATTCATTCTTGTATATATTACAAATCGAATTAGCAAACAGACAAGAATATCCATCACTATCAAGCATAGAAACAGAAATAACGTTCTTTATTAATTCGGGAACAAATAAAATGTCTTTCAATAACAACTTAAAATTCGATGACAGAAATAAATAAACATCTCCTATCGCTACAGCAGCAACTCTTGCTCCGTTTCCAAGCCTCAAGTGGGTCTCACCCTCTCTAAGACGTCGGCTTCTTGTCATCACCTGCAAATCATTGCATATATGAGATCCACATCCGGTATCAAGTACCCAAGAAGTCGAATTAAGAGAAATATTTATTTCGATATAGAACATACCTTTTGCAGTTCGCAACTGCTCGAGTTACTCCTTGCAGTTTCTCCTCCAGTGCCCAGGCTTGTGGCAGTGGTGGCAAACATCCTCAGACTTGTTTGGCTTGGAAGCCTTTGCCTTGGGCTTCTTAGTGGTCTTTTTCTCCTTCACAGGGGCAGAACGCTTCGCCCTTGCGTTTGGGCCTCTTCTTCGCAGAGGAAGAAGAGCCCATAAGGAGGACGGGCTTGTCCTTCTTTATGGTCCCCTCGAACACTACAAGCATGTTCACCACCTCTTCAAGGGTGGCTTCCAGCTTGTTCATGTTAAAGTTGACCACAAAGGGGTCGAATGCAGCGGGGAGTGAGAGGAGAAGCAAATCCACAGACAGCTCATGTGGAAGTGTGATATCAAGGCCCACCAACTTTTCAATGAGCCCAATCATACGAACCCCATGCTCGCGGACCGAAGTCCCATCGCGCATGCGGCTCGTCATAAGCTCCTTGACAGTGGTGAACCTCTCATGTCGAGAGTTCTCCCCATACAGTTCCTTAAGATGAAGGTGTATGTCAGCAGCATACACCGTCTTCTCAAAGCGCCGTTGCATTTCGTTTGACATCAATGCCATCACATAGCATCGAGTCTTAAGCTCATCGTCCCACCATTGGTTAAGCTTTGTCAGCTCCTCGGGGCTGATATCGGCAGGGGCTTCCTTCGGAGGGCTCTTCTCCAACGTGTAGAGAAGTTTCTCCGAAGCCAATACAATATTGAGGTTTTGAAGCCAGTCTTGGTAGTTCAGACCAGTGAACTTGTTGCTATCCAATATAGCAGCGAGTGGATTTTTGATCGAAGACATTTTATAAGCAGTTTATACTGAAAGGAAAAACATACATGCATTACTAACTATATATGAAAAACGTTATAACATAAAATAAGGTCATTTAGTTTTATGAATTACCCTCCCACTATTTTAACGATTTCACCACCCTCTAATGAAATCAAGAAAGCAAGTTTCCTTAGTGGGTACACAGAGTCCAATCAAGCGATCATGGTCCCGAATAATATCAGCCAACCATTACCCCCAAAAGGTAGAGCCCAATTGCAACCGGTGCAACCTCCATGCATTTATCTCACGTCCAGTAAGGGCCCAATAATATGACGCCGATTACTATCACGTGTCAAGATGACCCATCAACGTCGAGTCATGAAGGACGGTCCCCTTCACGTCCCCAATAATATGAGCCAACGTTAAAGGGAGTTCCAACCAACTCACAGCAAGTGTCACTGATGTGTACAACTTTCCGGCATACATAACCCCCTCAATAATATGAGCCTGGCCATGTATACGGGTAGCATCGACATACACTCATTGTTGATGGAAGGTAGGAGAATTTAAACAAATTTAAATTTCCTTAGTTTATCGAATAAACTTTTAATCTTGATATCAGTTTTAAATCGTATTTAAAACGAGGGATTTTAATTTTGAAAATTCGGTCTCAACAATAATTAAATCGTAATTTAACATGCGGATTCAACTAACATATATATCACATATATAAAACTTTGGGATGATCGATCGCGAGAGCTATGCGGTCTTTGGTTGCCAATCACGGACCTGGGTCCAGTCCTAGGTGAATGCAGTATGCAATGCAATCTTATTACATTTGCTTCCGGTTTTACAGATCTTCGGTCTTCGATATTGAAACATACTAAACCTCTAAATTTTTTTTTTCAAAGCCGACGTGGAATAACGTTTAATGAAAGCGATAAATAAAACCATAACTTAAGCATTAAAACAACATCTCAACATGCGATAAAACTGTTGGGATTGGTCCGGATCCGCACCCCGGCAGGCAGCGGAAGAACAAAAATTTTACCGGGATGCGATCAATACGAGTAATCAAACAGATCTACGTATCAACATACATAGGGTGTTTCAACGAGTTACCTGTCTGGCACTTGTGCCTGGCTCCAACCGGTGTTTCAAGAACCCGGCGCTTCTCGGTTGATTGCGGTAGATTCGTCAATCCGGTCCACGACCAGATCCGAGACTCCTTCGTCAGACTGCACTAGAAGTCCTGACGAGATCAGCACGATCGGATTCTCCACGAAAAACTAGGCCGGAACGAAATTCCGGCGAAGTTGGGCGGCG
>KQ996040.1:29451-43320 GCA_001598015.1 Dorcoceras hygrometricum | reverse complement strand
GAAGTTTAAAGTGCATGTCTGCAGCATGTCTACTAGGGTCTGGATGGTTCTCTCAGTTGTCTGTGGATGGTAAGCCGTACTGAGGGCAAACTTACTTCCCATGGCTTCTTGGAAGCTCTTCCAAAAACGAGATACGAACCTTGGGTCCCTATCTGACAGTATGCCGGTCTGACGATGTTGTCCATGTACAAGGCAGCGACCTTATCCAAGCGTAGTTCACACGGACAGGAAAAAGTGCGCGGACTCGTTAACCTATCCACGATTACCCATATTCCATCATAGCCTAATCTTGTTTTCGCCAGACCTACTACAAAGTCCATGGATATGTTTTCCCACTTCCATTCTGGGATTTCCAGTGGTTGCAATAATCCTCCAGGTCTTTGATGTTCTGCCTTGACTTGTTGACATACACGGCATCTTGCGGAAAAATCAGAAACATCTATTTTTATCCCATTCCACCAGAAGTATTCTTTCAAATCTCTATACATCTTGGTACTTCCTGAAAACAGATTTGACCTGTGAAATCAGATGTGACCACCGAAACATGTCACCATTGAAGAAAACAGATTTGGTAGAGGAACTAGTGCTGAAGCATCATGAACGACATCTGAAGGTACTTGTTCCGCCTATCAAACCAGAACAAATCCCGATTCGACCAGCATCGCCCATTTCTTGGAGTCAAGTCCAGACACCGCCATTCACCAAAAGGAAGAACTTCATACTTGTGCTATAAACTAGAATCTATACGCTCAGTGGTTTTTGAAATCAAAAATATCTTCATTGAAACATGCTAGAGAGTTTTAAAACGGAAAAAATTTCTGTGAACCCGAACTTTCATTTTCGTAATCGAGCATGAACATAAACATAGCTATATCTTGAACTTAAACACGCAAGCAAACACCGAACTGAGGAAAAACAATATATGCTTTAATGGTGTTGCAAAGAATCAGCTTTTACTTGCTTTAACACTGGAAACACGAAGAATCAGCGGGTTCCTACAGACAATCTCCTCAAGCACTGCCGACGAGCTCCTGAAGGTTTTTGAGACAATGAAAGATTTTCTTTACAAGTGAAAATGAACTCAAACTTCACGTAGACAACCATATAAGAGAGCATGATTGGCATTAGGTGAAAACACTGGAGTAGGCATGGGATATCCTACCATCTATTTGTCCATTTTGAAAGATTTGTAAAAAGCTCCCATCCACTGTTTTAAATTTGGAAATTTGCCAAAGTATTTTGAAGAGAACAATTTGCTCAATTCGAAGCATTTTATTTTCGAAATCTGAAATCTGCTAGAGTTGTGCTTGAGGAAAAATCTGTCCGGAAACCTTCTGAATCGCTAAGCTGAAATCTAAACATGGAAATATCAACATGACCCTTAAAATAAAAAGGGTTAAAATTTTGGTCCTATGGATTTTGGGGCGTTACATTTCCACCCTAGTTAATTTTCGGAGTGAGTGAGGAAGATCTAATGGTACGGCCTGGTATTTATAGGTGTAGAAGTGGGAGTCAAGAGGTCAGCCGTTTCAGAATTGAATTCCTGGTTTGATGGCCATTAATATGACTGTTACAAGAGTAACGGTTTAGGCATTGAATTTGGGTGGTTTAATTGGCCATTAATATATCTAAATTGACAGTTACGATTGTGAAATCTGATCTGTACGCGTGTAGCAGCTTGCTGAAATTCATGAGCTGAGTTTTCTTTACCAAATCTGAATTTACGTCACCGAATATGAGTTGAATTGGTCAAGCTAAGTTGACCGTCCCAAGCTGAGTTGACCGTTGACCGTCCCAAATCTGAGTTTTTTTTGCTGTATTTTCAAGAGCTGAATTTTCGGATTTTCACATCCATCCCTCCTTAAAAGAAGTTTCTTCCTTGAAACTTTGGTGGCTTTAATCATCGAACAGGTAGGGATATTGATTATGCATCTTCTCCTCCATTTCCCACGTGGCTTCTCTCTCGGTGTGGTTGGACCATTGGACTCTGACGTATGGGATTGTTCTTTGTCTAAGCACCTGGTCCTTTGTGTCCACGATTAGAATTGGGACTTCTTCATAGTTCAGTCCCTCGGTCAGATTCTCTTCCACAAGGAGTGGCCCTTCATCAAGAACGAATCCGTGATATATCTCCTTAGTTGTGAGACATGGAATACATTGTGGATTCTTGACATACTGTGTGGTAAGGCCAGTCTTTAGAAAAGTGTTCCTACTCTTTCCAAGATTTCAAATGGTCCGACATACCAGGGATTCAGCTTTCCGGCCTTATCAAATCGGACTACTCCTTTCATTGAGAAACCTTGAGGTACACTTTTTTCGCCTACCTAGAAGGCCAAGGGTCTTCTCTTTAAATCTGCCTAGCTTTTCTGTCGATCCTGGGCTACCTTCAGTCTCTCCTTTATGATGGGTACCTTTTTCACCATAGAGGGCCTCATATGGTGTCATTCCTATGCCGCTGTGGTAGCTATTGTTTTATGCGAACTCTATTAGAGGTAGATGTTCGTTCCAATTACTACCGAAGTCTAAGGTGCATGTCCGCAGCATGTATTCTAGGGTCTGGATGGTTCTCTTAGTTTGGCCATCTGTCTGTGGATGGTAAGCTGTACTGAGGGTTAAATTACTTCATATGGCTTCTTGAAAGCTCTTCCAAAAACGAGATACGAACCTTGGGTCCCTATCTGACAGTATGCCGGTTGGAACCCCATGCAGTCTGACGATGTTGTCCATGTACAAGGAAGCGATCTTATCCAAGCATAGTTCATACGGACAGGCAAAAAGTGCGCGGACTTTGTTAACCTATCCACGATTACCCATATTCCATCATAGCCTAATCTTGTTTTCGCCAGACCTACTACAAAGTCCATGAATATGTTTTCCCACTTCCATTCTGGGATTTCCAGTGGTTGCAATAATCCTCCAGGTCTTTGATGTTCTGCCTTGACTTGTTGACATACACGGCATCTTGCGGAAAAATCAGAAACATCTATTTTTATCCCATTCCACCAGAAGTATTCTTTCAAATCTCTATACATCTTGGTACTTCCTGGGTGGTTTGAGAACTTAGATCTATGTGCTTCAGAAATCACTTCTTGATGGAGGTTATCGACATCGGGCACACATAATCTTCCGTTCATCCAAATGATTCCCTTTTGATCTACTTGAAATTCCGACACCTTCCCTTGCTTGATCTGTTCTTTAATTTTGGTCAGAGAAGGGTCTCGGTCCTGATTGATTTTGACCAATTCTTTTAGGCATGATTGAGCTGAGACTGAGGATAGTATCACCTTGTTCATGTTCTTCCGACTCAATGCATCGGCTACCTTATTTGCCTTTCTTGGGTGGTAGTTTATTGTCAAGTCGTAGTCTTTTAAAAGCTCGAGCCATCGTCTTTGTCTCAGATTCAATTATTTCTGAGTGAATATGTACTTGAGACTCTGATGGTCGGTGAATACTTCGCATTTTGCCCCGTAAAGATAGTGTCGCCAAATATTTAGAGCAAAAACCACCGCAGCTAGCTCTAGATCATGGGTTGGGTAGTTGTGTTCATGCGTCTTTAGTTGTCTTGAGGCATAAGCATTACTCTGCCATCTTGCATGAGTACACACCCTAGTCCTCCTTTAGATGCATCGCTGTAGATAGTAAAGCTTTTGTCCCCTACGGATAGCGTTAGGACAGGGGCAGATGCAAGCTTTGTATTCATAGTTTCGAAACTTGCCTCACATTCTTCGTTCCAGTTGAACTTGGAGTTCTTCTGGGTGAGTCTAGTGAGTGGTATGGCTATTGAAGAGAAACCTTATACGAACTTACGAAAATATCCAGCCAATCCCAAGAAGCTTCTAACTTCTGTCACCGTCTTAGGTATAGGCCAGACCATGATAGCTTCTACCTTCTTCGGATCCACTGATACGCCTGCTTCGGAAATTATATGGCCTAGGAATGCCATACTCTTCAGCCATAATTCGCACTTCTTGAACTTGGCGTACAGTTGTTTCTCCCTCGGGGTTTGAAGGGTAATTCGAAGGTGTTCCTTTTGTTCTTCTTCACTTGGTGAATACACGATTATATCATCTATGAACACCACCAAAAATTTGTCGAGGAGTGGTTTGAATACCCGGTTCATGAGGTCCATGAAAGTCGCTGGTGCATTGGTTAGACCAAATGGCATCACCGTGAATTCGTAATGACCATATCTTGTTCTAAATGCAGTTTTAGGAACATCCTCAGCCTTGATCTTTAGTTGGTGATAACCCGACCTCAAATCTAACTTGGAGAAGGTTTTAGCTCCTTTGAGTTGGTCAAAGAGGTCGTCAATTCTTGGAAGAGGATACTTATTCTTGATTGTGATCTTGTTCAACTCTCTGTAGTCGATGAACAATCTCATAGTTCCATCCTTCTTCTTGACGAATAACACTGGAGCTCCCCAAGGTGACACACTGGGTCTGATCTGCTTTTTGTCTAGCAGTTCTTGTAGTTGATCCTTGAGCTCCTTGAGTTCTGCAGGTGCCATCCGGTAGGGTGCCTTGGAGATTGGGGCCGTCTCTGGCACTAGGTTGATTTCGAACTCAATTTCTCTGTCAGGCACTTTTCCAGGTAGGTCGTCTGGAAATACATCTGCGAACTCTTGCACCACTGGATGTCTTCTATTTTGAGTTCATCTCCTTCTTTCACTTCGTGGATCATTGCCAAGAAAACTTCTGCTCATGAATTAATGGCTGTCCATGCTTTGGCAGCGGAAATTAGGGGCTTTCGCTCCTTGTTCTTACCATAGTATATCAGCTCCTCTTGATCAGGGGCTTGGAGTTTAACACTCTTACTTCGACAATCTACCAGTGCATGGTTCTTAGATATCCAATTTATCCCTAAGATGGCGTCGAATTCGACTATGTTGACCAGGTTTGCAGAGAATGAATGGTCGTTTATGGATATCTCGCAGTTTCGATGGATCTTATGTGTTTCAATGGTAGTGTTGGTAGGAGTTGCTATCTATATTGTTCGCATAGATTTCAGGTTCTAGCCTTAACTTTTTAGCAAATCTCCTAGATACAAATGAGTAGGTAGCACCACAATCAAACAACTCATAAGCAGGCAGCTTGTTGATAAAAATGGTACCTTCCACCATGTCGCTGGCGTCTTCAGCCTCTTCCTGTGTCATTGCAAACACACAAGAATTGGGTTTATCCTCCCTGGGCTTTGGCTTGTTCGGAGCCGTATTGCTCGGTCCAACCTTTGAACCTTGGTTTTCCGGACAATCCGCAATTCAGTGGCCCAAATTTCCACACTTAAAGCATGCACCGCTCTGCTTGCGACAATCTCCACTATGACGATGACCGCAAGAGGTGCAAGGTGCCAACATTTTGTTATTCGGTGCAGGTGTTGATCCGCGGTTGTTGAGGTTTGGCCGCTTGGTCTTCAGCCCACCGTGTGAAGTCTGAGCATTGAGGGGGCGTTTGTTCTTGTTTTCAGCTTCCTGCCTCTTTATGTCAGTCTCTGCTCGGATTGAAGCTCCCATTAAGTCCTCAAATCTTGTGGCTTGGTAGACTGCAAGGGCTTACTGGATACGGCTATTCAGACCCTTCTTGAATCGGTGCATCTTTAGAGTATTATCAGCCATGATTGTTGGGACATAGGTGCCCAATGAGTTGAACTTGGATGTATACTCTATTACAGACATGTCTGCAGTCTGGGTGAAAGTTTCAAACTCGCTGAGCCGTTGCATTCTGACTTTCATTGGAAAGTATTGTTTCAAGGATGCTTCCCGAAATTTCTGCCACGTGATTTGTCCATTAGCAGTCATGGTTGGCTCGACTGCTTCCCACCATTTTCCAGCTTTTCCGTCGAGGAGTTGTGTTACAACATATACTTTGACAGCGTCTGGGACTTCCAGTAGTCGAAGTTGCGTTTCAATATTTTTCTTCCAAGACTGGGAAACTTCGGAGTCATGGCTCCCATCGAAGGTGGGGGCCTTGTTCTTGCGAAGGGACTCATAGTAGTACTTAGTCCCACGAGGTGGAGGGGTAGGAGGAGGAGCTTGGTTATTGTTGGGGTTGACCAACCCTTGGAGAGTCGTGGCATCTATAGTAGCTATTGCCATCAGGTCTTCTCTGCTAAGACCAGTTCTTGAATTGGAGGACCCTTCACCTCCATTGTTACTGTCGCTTCTTCGGTTGCCTGCCATATTATGCCACAGGAAAACTTACTAAGGATGGGTGCGTATAAATGCAAAGCAATCGAGAATACTATATCACGAAGGGGTAAGCAAATGTTGAATAGAAGAATGAACAATGTTTATTCTTATTCAAAAGGTAAAACATATTCTATTCATCAACAATCTCTCCCTCGCCTATAGGAATATCCTCAGTCCTTCTTCTTCCGGGTCTTCTTTCGGTTCTTCTCCCATTCAATATCTAATGGAGCAGGAGCACCGTTGTCTTCTTGCAGACCTTGGATTGTTTGGAGTAGGCTAGCTTTCTCCTCTACCAGGGCCTCAATGGTTAGGTGTATCTCTTGGATCGTATCTTCGGCCTCTTGGATACGAGCCTACTATTGGCGCAGTGGCAGATCCGGATCCCGCTCCCGGGGTGCAGCGGAAGAATTAAAAATTGGAGCCCGGGAACGGTCAATACACCTATATAATAATTAAAAACATTCATACAATGTTTAGAATATACCTTGCTGGCGTCTAGGCGCCTGGCTCCGACCACTTCCACAAGGAAATTGGCACTTCAACGGTTGAACAGCTACGACCTTCTAATCTGGTCCACGACCGGAATCTCAATTCCTTTGCTGATTTTCACTAGAAAAACGGTGAAAGTTTTATGGACGGAATCTCCTCGCCGGAATGTTCGAAATAAATCCCGACGGCGGCATCGGCGGCGGGCGGCGACGGCGACGACGGTGAGGGGAGGAGAGGAAGGGAGAAAATATTAGCTGAGCAGCTTTTTGGTGTGTTTCAAATGAATACCCCAGGGCCCCTATTTATAGATTTTTCATGGGCTCAAACCAAGTTAATGGGTCTGGGTCGGGCCCAGGCCCAGATGTACATTGGTTTCAAGTCCATCACTGTGGCTTCATCATAATCCCAATCGACAATCAGATCGGACCGATCTACATAGTTTAAAAAACTGAGCATTATGATGTGAAAACAATTTTTCGGACCACCTAATCCAAAATAGCAGTTAGGCCCCTATAAGCTTTAAGGATAGTCAAACTAGTCCAAGCTTAAGGAAATTGCATTTTCATCCTATTTAATTTTAGGAAGTCACACTTCCATCATTCCTCCTACTATACTCAACAAATTGAGCTTAATTTTCGTACGGGAATTGAGAAAGCAGTACTTGTGTGACCCTCAATGGTTCAGGGATACATCTAGCCGTGGGCCACATTTTTGGACTAACCCATCGGATCATGGTAAAGCGTCTAGCAACATCACCCCATGACCCCCTAGGTATCACTGATAGTTTCTGAAAGAACCAGTTCGTCATGGTTAGCGTACAGTACGGTCCTTTCAACACAATATCCCGTCAGATCAACGACCATTGGTAAAATCGAGAGTCGCTAGAGATCCAATAACCATGCATACATCTTGAAGATCAAATAGTGACATCGCATGTGTTACTAGGTAAAAACATTTACCCAAAACACATCTAGTACTCCAGAGATTTACCGCACTGTTATCTCCTCAGATAGCATAGGATATCCATGTACAAGGGCGAGTGGTGAATCCTCGATAAAGAAGCATCGACTCCTACATGCATCGGGACCTTCACCCAACCCCGCCCCAACTGAGTCGGTAAACGGGTTAAAGTGAGGCACCTATCATGTAGAGTCTCAATGACGTTTCGAGTAATGAGACTAATATGTACAACCAAGACCTCGGACTTAATCCACTCGACAAATGGTAACCACTTGGAAAGTGGTGAATCCTCGATAAAGAAGCATCGACTCCTACATGCATCGGGACCTCACCCAACCCCGCCCCAACTGAGTCGGTAAACGGGTTAAAGTGAGGCACCTATCATGTAGAGTCTCAATGACGTTTAGAGTAATGAGGGGTAATCTATACAACCAAGAAAGCTTACTAAGGATGGGTGCGTATAATTGCGAAATAAACGAGAATACTATAATACGAAGGGATAAACAAATTTTGGATAGAAGGATGAATTGAATACAAGTTTAATTTGAAAGGTAAAACATATTTCTATTCATCAACAATTTCTCCCTCACCTACAGGGATATCCTCAAACCCTTCTTCTTCCGGGTCTTCTTCCGATTCTTCCTCCCATTCATCATCGAATGGAGCAGGAGCACCATTGTCTTCTTGCAAACCTTGGATTGTTTGGAGTAGGCTATCCTTCTCCTCTACTAGGACCTCGATGATTAGGTGTTGCTCTTGGATCGTATCTTCGGCCTCTTGGATACGAGCCTGCAACTTATGATGGCACTCCCTATGGCTTTCTCTAGCATGTTGCTTCTTTGCCTTCATACTTTCAAATTTTTTTGACATACAAACGCCTATTTCAGTAAGTTCGGCAATGGTCTTGTGCGAGGCTTCTAACGCTACCTGGTTAGTCTTATACTCTTTCTTAGCCTCAACCAGCTGAGAGATACGACGATCGTGTCTTTATGGCACATGGTCAACGTATTTCGTAGACTATGGTTATCACATCTCTAGATTTGTAAGTCTCTTTCCAGGTTGGATACCTTATTTTCCAATCCTTCCTTGGGAGCAGCTGACTCTCGTCTCTCGGTTGTCAGTTTGGCTCTAAGACGTCTAATCGTGCGGCTTTGGTTGTCAAGGGCCATTTGCTTCATGCGAAGGGCAGCAGCAGCACGGGTACGGGGGATAGAGGGGGCCATTTCCTAAAATCGGAGAAATTTTCCAAAAATTAAAGATGTGAGATTATTCCATAAACTGTGAGTACAAACCATAGGGATTACAGAACAGTTGACGGAACTGAAATCGGTGTTCCAGACAAGAAGTTATGGAATTTTCAAATCTTTTCATAAATGGCAAAAACGTGATTTCGGAGGCCTAAACGAAGGAATTTGGCCAAAAAGCGGCGTATGTCACGACGTAGGCTAGCTTTCTTCTCTACTAGATGATTAGGTGTTGCTCTTGGATCGTATCTTTGGCCTCTTGGATACGAGCCTGCAACTTATGATGGCACTCCAGATGGTTCTCTCTAGCCTGTTGCTTCTTTGCCTTCATCCTTTCAATTTTCTTTGACATGCAAAGGCCTATTTCAATGAGTCCGGCAATGGTTATGTGCGAGGCTTCTAATGCTACTTGGGTACTCTTATGCTCCTTCTTAGCCTCAACCAGCTGAGAGATACGGCGATCGATGTCTTTATGGTACAAGGTCACCGTATTTCACAGACTATGGTTATTACATCTCTGGATTTGTAAGTCTCTTTCCAGGCTAGATACCTTAGTTTCCAATCCTTCTTTGGTAGCAGTTGACTCTCGTCTCTTGGTTGCTAGTTTGGCTCTAAGACGTCTAATCGTGCGGCTTTGGTTGTCAAGGGCAATTTGCTTCATGCGAAGGGCAGCAGCAGCATGAGTATGGGGGGACAGAGGGGGTCATTTCCTAAAATCGGAGAAAAATTTACAAATATAGAAAGTTGTGAGATTATTCCACAACTGTGAGTTCTAACCATAGGGATTACAGAACAGTTGACAGAACTTAAATCGGAGTTCCGTACAAGAAGTTATCGAATTTTGAAATCTTTCCATAAACGGCAAAAACGCGATTTCGGAGGCCTAAACGAACGAATTTGGGCAAAAAGCGGCCTATGTCATGACGTAGTGGTGAGTATTGCTCGTTGGACCGTTTCGGAGGGGGTAGCACTGGTCACTTGCGAAAATCTACAAGTTCGTCCCGACCCTTGATAAATTTCAGATGTGGTTTCCCAGTCGGATTATGAACCTGGTGAGCTCTGATACCACTAAAATGCCACGCCCCGAGACCGAGACTCATGACATCGGCAATGTTAAACAATTACAAAATTGTAAAACATTAAGTCTCATAGTATAGCTCAAAACCAGTTTGTTACATAACCAAAAATATAATCGTCTTTACAACTGAAAATCAAAGTCTGAATAACAGAAATGCGGAAGGGAAATTAACATTAACAGTACTAAATCTTCACCAGCCCCAGAACAGCTCTTGTTCCTCCTCTTCAACCTGTTCTTCATTCTTATCTGGCGGGAGAACTAAGGGTGAGTGTTTAGGGAAACACTCAGCAAGTGGGGGATACCATTAGAGCATACAAAATATACATATACATATACAGATTCAGAACATAACATAACAGAACAGAACAGATCATAACAGGTATCACTGATAGTCACTTCGCTTCTATGGTTTACTGATCAGTCCCTAATTTTTACTCCTCTGAGGGGTCGAGGCCATAGTTACATCTCGTAACTCAAAGTGCGGAATATTCCGTAGACCCATATTACGACAGAAACATCAGTGCTAAAGCAGAGCTTAGACCATAGCATGAACTTGACACGAAACGAAATATGATACGAAACAAGTGCTCGAACGATAATTCAAAACAGGATTTACATGAATAATATATAATATTTCAAATGAATACATAGCAAAAGCCGACTTACAGTCTGCTGAAGTTCTTGTATGGTATACAAAACCTGATACAACTTGTGCAGGATTTCAACTACGAAATCTGATACTGCTTGTGCAGGATTTCCACGTGGAAGCTTACTGACGTTTTACTGAAATTGTCGGAGTGAGTGAGGAATATCTGATGGTACGGCCTGGTATTTATAGATGTAGAAGGGGGAGTCAAGAGGTCAGCCGTTTCAGAATTGAACTCCTGGTTTGATGGCCATTAATCTGATTGTTACAAGAGTAACGGTTTAGACATTGAATTTGGGTGATTTAATTGGCCATTAATCTCTCTAAATTGACAGTTACGATTGTAAAATCTGATCTGTACGCGTGTAGCAGCTTGCTGAAATTCGTGAGCTGAGTTTTCTTTACCAAATCTGAATTTACGTCATCGAATCTGAGTTGAATTGGTCAAAGCTGAGTTGACCGTCAGAAGCTGAGTTGACCGTTGACCGTCCCAAATCTGAGTTGACCGTTGATCGTCCCAATTTTGAGTTTTTTTGGCTGTATTTCCGAGAGCTGAATTTTCGGGTTTTCACAACATTGCCCCATGATCCACTAGGTATAACTTATAGTGCCAACAATATTCATTCGATGATGGTTATCATACAGTATGGTTCTTTCAACTCAAATATCCCTATCGGATCAACGATCATTGGTAAATCGAGAGTCGCTAGAGATCCGATAGCCATGCATACATCTTGGAGATGAAATAGTGACATCGCATGTGTTACTAGGTAAACCCATTTAGCTAAAACACATCTGGTATTCTGGCCAAACGATTTGTCACATAATTATCTCTTCAGATAGCATAGGATATCCACACACAAGGGCGAGCGATGAATCATCGACAACGAAGCATCGAATCCTACATGCATGGGACCTCACCCAATCCCGCCACCTGATGACCCCAACTGAGTCGGTGAACGGGTCAAAGTGAAACACCTATCATGTAGAGTCTCAATGACTTTTCGAGTAATGAGTACTAATCTATACAACCAAGACATCAGGCTTAATCTACTCGACAAATGATAACCACATGGAAAGTGCGAACGAGGGTAGTTCGATATATCACCAGGTCACTATCCATCTGCATGCTCAAAATATCCCTATGTTCCTACCAATGAAACGTGGTACTTTGCATCTCAAATTCTAGTCTCAAGCTTTGGCGGCCCTTATCCTCTTTTGGACGGCCCAATCGACTAGGAACTAGTTTAGAATACACAGTGACTATTAGATGTGTTTCATGATAGCTATCAAATCCACTATCACATCTAACATACACTATCATGCATTAAAGGTCTTTATCCAACAATTGTAATCATAATAATGAAGATAAATAATGTCATATAAGTGTGAATATCATAAATAAAGATCGTTTTACATAGATTCAACAAGAACCCACACGCCACAAGTTGGCTAGGGAACCTACTCTAACAATATCCCACTTGTCCTAAAGCCAACTACTCATCATACATATTCCCATTGCTTCGTGATGTTTTTCAAACAATGTTCCTGGCAAGGGATTCATAAGTGGATCAGCAATTTTGTCTGTAGAGGCGACTCTCTCGACTGCTATGTCACCTCTAGCCACAATATCCCGGATCATGTGGTATTTCCTCAGTACTTGTTTGGATCTTTGGTGAGACCTAGATTCCTTTGCTTGCGAAACGGCACCCGTGTTGTCATAGTACACCGGGACTGGACCAACTCCTTCAGGAATTATGCCCAACTCTTGGACGAAATTTCTCATTCAAACCGCCTCTTTAGCAGAAGCTGATGCTGCGATGTACTTAGCCTCAGTGGTTGAATCCGCGGTGGTGTCTTGCTTGGAACTATTACAAGAGACAGCACCACCATTGAGCATGAATACAAATCCAGAGGGTGACTTTGAGTCATCCACATCGACCTGGAAGCTAGAATCAATGTAGCCTTCCAATTTCAGTTCACCACCCTCATAGACCATGAACATATTCTTTGTCCTTCGTAATTAATTATGAAGATCTTTCACAGTCTTCCAATGCATTTGGCCGGTTGGCTTGGTAGCGGCTCATGAAACTCAGAGCATATAAGACATACGGTCTAATCGAGATCATACCATACATAATACTACCTATTGCGGAGGCATATGGAACACGTGTCATACTCTCTATCTCCTCATCTGTATTTGGACACATAGACTTAGATAGAGTGACCCCGTGGCACATAGGTAGGTGTCCTCTCTTGGAATCTTCCATAGATAACCTCTTAAGTAGGGTATCGATGTAGGTCGCTTGGGTGAGTCCGAGCATCCTTTTCGATCTATCTCTATAGATCTGTATTCCCAAAATATAGGATGCTTCACCCATGTCATGAAGAATCTACTAGACAATCATGCTTTAGTTGACTGCAGCATTCCTACATCATTCCCAATTAGTAGAATGTCATCAACATAAAATACAAGGAATGTCACATAATTTTTAACTACCTTCTTGTACACACATGTCTCCTCGGGATTTTGATGAAACCAAATTCTTTAATCGTTTCATCAAACCTCAGGTTCCAACTTCTCGATGATCACTTGAGACCGTAGATCGATCTCTGAAGTTTGCATACTTTATGTTCACTTCCTACGGATGTGAAGTCCTCAGGCTGCGTCATATAGATCTCTTCTGTTGGGAAAAGCGGTGGTGGATCCGGATCCCACTTCCCGGGGCGCAGCGGAAAAACAAAAATTGCTCGGAAAGTGTTCAATACATTAATACAAATCAACAAACCATTCATAGGGGGTTCTTTGATTGTTACCTTGTTGGCGTCTAGGCGCCTAGCTCCGACCAGTTTCACGAGGAAACCGGCACTTCAAACTGTAGGCGGCGGTAGATCGTCAATCAGGTCCACGACCGGATTCAATATTCCTCCAATCAGCCTGCACTAGAAAGTTGATGGATTTTTCACGGATGGAAACACCTCTTCAAGATGGCCGGAACAAGTCCGGCTAAGGGCGGCGGCGGCGGCACTTGGCGGCGGCCGGCGGCGGCGTGAGGCTTGGAGAGGAGGTGGCGTCTGAACACTTAGGTCTAGGGTTAGGTTATGTGTTGTAGTGATTAAACCCTAAGTACAAGACTTGTATATATTAAATATACATGGGCTTGAACCGGCCCATTGGACTTGGGTCAGGCCCAAGTCCATATGAACATTCGGTTCATTTAATTCACTGCGGTTTCATCATAACTCCGATCGATGATCAGATCGGACA
>KQ996040.1:0-20814 GCA_001598015.1 Dorcoceras hygrometricum | reverse complement strand
GACCATTGGTAAATCGAGAGTCGTTAGAGATCCGATAGCTATGCATACATCTTGGAGATCGAATAGTGACATTGCGAGTGTTACTAGGTAAACCCATTTACCTAAAACACTTCTAGTACTCTGGCCAGAGATTTATACACTATTATCCCCTCAGATAGCATAGGATATCCACGCATGTCTGCGAGCGGTGAATCCTCGACAACGATGCATCGACTCCTACGACCATTGGTAAATCGAGAGTCGTTAGAGATCCGATAGCTATGCATACATCTTGGAGATTGAATAGTGACATCGCGAGTGTAACTAGGTAAACCCATTTACCTAAAACACTTTTAGTACTCTGGCCAGAGATTTATACACTATTATCCCCTCAGATAGCATAGGATATCCACGCATGTCTGCGAGCGGTGAATCCTCGACAACGATGCATCGACTCCTACATGCATCGGGGTCTCACTCAATCCAGACGCCTTATGACCCCAAGTGAGTCGGCAAACGGGTCAAAGTGAGACGCCTATCATGTAGAGTCTCAATGACGTTTGGAGTCGTGAGGACTAATCAGTACAACCAAGACCTCGGACTTATCCACTCGACAAATGGTAACCACTTGGAAAGTCCGAACGAGGGTAGTTCGATAGATCACAATGTCACTATCCATCTGCATGCTCAGAACATCACAATGTTCCCTACCAATGAAACATGGTACTTCGCATCGCAGATGCTAGTCTCGAGCTTGGGCGGCCTTATCCTCATTTTGACGGTCCAATCGACTAGGAATGAGTTCAGAATACACAGTGACTATTAGATGTGTTTCATGATAGCCGTCATACCCACTATCACATCTAACATACACTATGGTGCATTCTAGGTCTTTATCCAACACAATTGTTAACATTATAATCATAATAAAAATAAAGAACGCCATGAATAAATGCGAATATCATATATAAAGATCGTTTCATACAAGAGTCTATAAACCCACACGCCACAAGTTGGCTAGTTGGGCATCTACTCTAACACTCTTCCTTAATGTTTCCACTAAGGAATGTAGTCTTCACATCCATTTGTCATATCTCATAGTCGTACCATCCGGCTATGGCTAGCAAGATTCTAATTGACTTGAACATTGCAACTGGTGAAAAGGTTTCATCATAGTCAACACCTTGCCTATGAGTGTAACCTTTTGTGATGAGTCAAGCCTTGTAGGTCGTCTCTTGTATATCCATTTGCACCCAATAGGAACTATTCATTCGGGAGGATTTACAAGAGTCCAACCTTGGTTTGAATGCATTGAGTCAGTCTCAGATTGCATTGATTCAAGCCACAAATTAGAATCAGCATCGGAAATCATCTCCTTGAAGGTTCTTGGATCACATCCAACAGTTTAATCACTTTGATTATCTTCAAGAAGGAAACTATATCTTACAGGAGCCCTAGGAAACCCTTTCAGATTTCCTAGGTGTGTCCATATCAAGGATTGGCTCTTGAGGTGTGGGAGATTCATTTGGTACTTCAATTGGTTCTCGAACTTCTTCGAGTTCTACTATCTTGCCTTTTCTATCAAGTAGAAATTCCTTTTCCAAAAAGGTGGAATTTCTAGAAACAAACACTTTTGTTTCATTGGGATTGTAGAAGAAGAATTAAATAGAATTCTTTGGATACCCAATGAAGTAGCATAAGATGGATCTATTATCCAGCTTCTCTCCCACTGTCTGCTTCACGTAAGCAGGATATCCTCAAATCCTCAAGTATGAGTACTTGGGTGGTTTGCCCATCCATAGCTCATATGGAGTTTTATCCACTGCCTCGGTGTGGACATTGTTCAACTACATTACCGGCATTTCGAGCACATAGCCCCAAAACGAGGCATTAAGCTCAGTGAAGCTCATCATAGATAGAACCATGTCCATCAAGGTTTGATTACGACGCTCCGCTACACCATTGAGTTGTGGTGTGGCCGAAGGGGTCCACTGTGAGAGAACCCATTCTATTTAAGATAGTCTTGAAATTCGGCACTCAAGTATTCTCCACCTTGATCGGATCGAAGTGTTTTAGTACTTTTTCCCAGTTGATTTTCTACTTCAGCCTTGAATTTCTTGAACCTTTCAAAAGATTCAGACTTGTGCTTCATTAAGTACAAATACCCATACCTAGAGTGATCATCGGTAAAGGTGATGAAGTAGGTGTGACCGAACTTAGTATCAATGCTAAGTGGGCCACACACATCGGTATGGATCAAATCCAATAGACCTTGAGCACGTTCAGACTTGCTCGTGAAGGGAAATTTTGTCAATTTTCCCTTGAGACGAGATTCACAAGTTGGTAAGGAGTTAATATTAGACATATTAAACATGTTGCTCCTAATCAACTTATTCATCATATTTAAGGAAATATGACCTAGCCTAGCATGCCAAAGTTATGCCGGGTTGTCGTTTTTCCTTTTGATTGTTGTTGTATGTGTTTCCACATCGTGAGTTGGAAATTCTATCAATTTTAAGTTGTACAGATCGTTTTTGCGTTCCTCAATTTCAATTAAACATTCATTCTTTTAAATATTGAAAATCGAATTAACAAAATGAGAAGAATATCCATCACTATCAAGCATAGAAACAAAAATAATGTTCTCTTTTAATTTAGGAACAAATAAAACGTTTTCAACAACAACTTATAAATTTGAAGAAAGAAATAAATGGACATCTCCAATAGCTTCGGCAGCAACCCTTGCTCTGTTGCCAAGCCTCAAGTGGGTCTCACCCTGCCTAAGACACCGACTTCTTGTCATTACCTACAGGTAATTGCAGATATGAGATCCACATCCGGTATCAAGTACCCAAGAAGTCGAGTTAAGTGACATATTTATTTCAATGTAGAATATACCTTTTGCAGTTCGCAACTGCTCGAGGTAATCCCTACAGTTCCTCCTTCAATGCCCAGGCTTGTGGCAGTGGTGGCAAACATCCTCAGATTTGTTCTGCTTCGGAGCCCTTGACTTGGGCTTCTTTGCGGGCTTTTCCTCCTTCCCAGGGGCAGAACGCTTCTTACCCTTGCGTTTGTGCCCTTCTTCTTAGAGGAAGAAGAGCCCAAAAGGATGACGGTCTTGTCCTTCTTTATGGTCCCCTCAAACACTACAAGCATGTTTACCACCTCTTCAAGGGTGACATCCAGCTTGTTCATGTTGAAGTTGACCACAAAGGGGTCGAACGCAGCAGGGAGGGAGAGGAGAAGCAGATCCACAGACAGCTCATATGAAAGTATGATTTCGAGGCCCACTAGCCTCTCAATGAGCCCAATCATATGGTCCCTATGCTCGCGGACCAAAGTCCCCTCGCGCATGCGGTTCATCATGAGCTCCTTGACAGTAGTGAACCTCTCCGTCCGAGAGTTCTGCCCATACAGCTCCTTGAGATGAAGGTGTATGTCCGAAGCATACTCCGTCTTCTCGAATCACCGCTGAAATTCGTTGCACATTGATCCCATCATATAGCAATGTGCTTTAAGCTTGTCATCCCACCATTTTCCCAGATTTGCCAGCTCCTCAGGACTGGCATTGGCAGGGTACTCCTTTGGAGGGCTCTTCTCTAGCATATAGAGAAGTTTCTCCGAAGCAAACACAATTTTAAGATTGCGGAGCCAATCTTGATAGTTCAAGCCAGTGAACCTGTTGCTATCCAGTATAGCAGCAAGTGGATATTTGATTGAAGACATAATTATAGCAGTTTATACTGAAAGGAAAAACAGACATGCATTACAGATTATTCATGAAAAATGCTAAGACATAAAACAAGATCATTTAGTTTTATGAATTACCCTCCCACTATTTTAACGATTTCACAACCCTCTAATGAAATCGAGAAAGCTTGTTCCCTTAGTGGGTACACAGAGTCCAATCAAGAAATCATGGTTCCGAATAATATCAACCAACCATGATCCTCAAAAGGTAGAGCCCAATTGCAACAGGTGCAACCTCCATGTATTTACCTCACGTCCAGTAAGGGCCCAAATATGACGTCGATTACTATCGCGTGTCAAGATGACCCATCAATGTTGAGTTGTAATGGACGGTCGCCATAACATCCCCAATAATATGAGCCAACTTCATGGGAGTTACATCCAATTCACAGCAAGTGTCAATGGCGTGCACAGCTTTCCGGCACACAGAACCCCCCCACCCCAATAATATGAGCAGGGCCATGTATGCGGATAGTATTGATGTACACCCATTGTTGATGGAAGGTAGGAAATTTTAAAAATATTTAAATTCCCTTAGCCTCATGATCTTATCGAATAAACTTTTGTTTTTTGATCAATTTAGAAGTCACGGACTAACATTTTCTAATAGTGCTTCCAGGTCATTGGAGGGGCTAAGGCCCACTAAAAAACCAACTTCCTAAGACAAAGCAACGCCCCTCAGTGAGACCAGCCGTACAATCCATATTTAAGCCAATCTATGAAGGACTCTATTAGATCACATTTTGATCATCATCTCCACCATCTTCAAAATTATCCTCCCACTAAGTCTAATATTAACATTTAAATATCAATGATAAATAGGGATAAATTTAATGGGATAGGAATGGGCCATAAACCAGGCCCACTTTGATATGATTTCAATAATATTAAAACCAAGAAATATAAAACCTAGCATACACCTAACACATTGGGCATGGCTCTCGATCACCCCAAAAATCATTATTGATTCAATTAATCCAACTAATTGACATAAATAAATTAATCAAATCAAATTTGATTTTATCCTACAAAATCATATTTTAAATATAAAATCACATTTTATAAATAATCATATTTTGTTATTTTAATTGCATCAAATAATTTTGGGCTTAAAACAGTTTTAGGTCCAATATCTCAAAATTTTTCAAAAAATAATTTTGGTCCAACAAAAAAGCCCGATAGCAAGTATCGGCCCAAAAACCCGTCGGGTCGCCCAATACTGGCCCGAAAAAACCCTTGGAATCAAATTCAGTCGCCACATCGCCACCTCGGCACCACCGTAGGGGTGGTGCCACCGCCGCCGCATGCGTGCTGCAAGCCGTGCACACATGGGTAGGCGGCCTACTGCGAGGCCAGCGCATGCAGGATGGGTGGCTGGTGCGTGCAACCCCGTTAGCGACGTGCACGCACGGGTAGCGGCCAGCACGTGCAACACAAGCCGGGACGTGCGCACGAAATGCACGCATCTTCTCGCGTGTTAGGCGACACAATGTGCGTGCATCTGGTGCGCGTGACGGGCGGCAGCTACGCGTGGCGGCTTTGCGATGGCTGCAAGGCGGCGTGCGACGGCTCTGTGATATTTTTTTTTTGAAAAACCGAGATTTTGATGCAATTCAGGCAGATACTGAGTATTGACAGATCCGAGCGAAAGCTCTGATACCACTATTGACGCAGCGGCGGTTCCGGATCCGCTCCCAGGGCGCAGTGGAACATTTAAAATTTTTGAAGCCTGGGAATGGTCAATACACTAAACAATAATCTAAACATGCATAGGATGTTTATAATGTTACCTTACTGGCGTCTAGGCGCCTGTATCCGACCAGTTCCACGAGGTAATTGGCACTTCAACGATTGAGCAGCTCCTGCCTTCTAATCCGATCCACGACCGGAATCTAAATTCCTTCGTTGGTTTGCACTAGAAAACCAACGAAAGTTTCACAAACGGAATCTCCTTGCTGAGATGGTCGGAACAAATTCCGACGTGAGCGAAGGGCGGCGACGGCTGCAGTGAAGCGTCGACGGAGGGAAGGGAGGAGGAGAAGAAAAATATAACTAAAGGGGAGAGAGTTCTCAACCCAGAGTATTAGTTGTCAATACAAATTTTGATGCGAGTAAAATGAATACCCCTATTTATAGATTTTTCATGGGTTTAAACCAGGTTAATTGATTTGGGTCGGGTCCAGGCCCAGTGAACATTGATTTCAATTCCATCGTTGTGGCTTCATCATAATCCCGATCGGAGATCAAATTTGATCGATCTACACATTATACAAAACTGAACATTATGATGTGAAAGCAGATTTTCAGACCACCTAATCCAAAATAGCAGTTAGGCCCCCTATCAGCTTTAAGGATAGTCATACTAGTCCAAGCTAATTTAAGGTAATCATATTTCCACCCCCAGTTAATTTTATGAAGTCGCACTTCCATCATTCCTCATACTATACTCAACAAATTGAGCTTAATTTCCGTACGGAAATTGAAAAACCAGTACTTGTGTGACCTCCAATGGTTCAGGGATACAACTACCCGTGGGCTCATAACTTTTGTGACTCCGAAAACACATTTCGAACTCATCCATCGGATCACGGTAAAGCGACTAGCAACATCGTCCCATGATCCACTAGGTATCACTGATAGTGCCTACAAAAAACCAGTAGATCATGAATAGCGTATAGTACGGTCCTTTCAACTCAAATATCCCGATCGGATTAACAACCATTGGTAAATTGAGAGTGCTAGAGATCCGATAGCCATGCATACATATTGGAAATCAAATAGTGACATCGCATTTGTTACTAGATAAACCCATTTACCTAAAACACATTGTTGAGGTAAGCGTGCAAGGGTGAGAACAGTACTGGGATGGATGAACTCCTGGGAAGTTCTCGTACATCAAGCTGCTGACGTTGCGCCGCTTGATCTGGTTGGCTATGTGGGCTGTAAAAGTGTGATGCCAGATCTTAACCCACTAGGTATCACTGATAGTGCCTACAAAAAACCAGTAGATCATGAATAGCGTATAGTACGGTCCTTTCAACTCAAATATCCCGATCGGATTAACAACCATTGGTAAATTGAGAGTGCTAGAGATCCGATAGCCATGCATACATATTGGAAATCAAATAGTGACATCGCATTTGTTACTAGATAAACCCATTTACCTAAAACACATTGTTGAGGTAAGCGTGCAAGGGTGAGAACAGTACTGAGATGGGTGACCTCCTGGGAAGTTCTCGTATGTCAAGCTGCTGACGTTGCGCCGATTGATCTGGTTGGCCATGTGGGCTGTAAAAGTGTGATGCCAGATCTTAACGGGTAAAACTATCTCTGCTGGGGATTAGGCCGGCGGTAGGAGAAGGGTAAGACTGGTCTCTAAGGAAATTGAGACAGCACCAGCAGTTAGACACGCACCTCACCTGACTCATGGGCCTAACAGCCCAACCCTAATGCACGTAATAGGTGCACTCTGCGCTGCCACATTATAAGGAAATAAAGTTGCACCTTGGCTAACAGCTATAGCTTTTGGCCTAGTGGTAAGCGTTTGATCCTAACACACATCTAGTACTCTGGCTAGAGATTTGTCACACTATTATCTCTTCAGATAGCATAGTATATCCACGCACAAGGGCGAGCGGTGAATTCTCAACAACGAAGCATCGACTCCTACATGCATCGGGACCTCACCCAATCCCATCACCTGATGACCCCAACTGAGTCGATAAACAGGTCAAAGTGAGGCACCTATCATGTAGAGTCTCAATGACATTTCGAGTAATGAGGACTAATCTGTACAACCAAGACCTCGGACTTAATCCACTCGACAAATGATAACCACTTGGAAAGTCCGAACGAGGGTAGTTCGATAGATCACCAGGTCACTATCCATCTGCATGCTCAAAACATCACTATGTTCCCTACCAATGAAACGTGGTACTTTGCATCGCAGATGCTAGTCTCAAGCTCGGGTGACCCTTATCCTCTTTTGGACGGCCCAATCGACTAAGACCTAGTTTAGAATACACAGTAACTATTAGATGTGTTTCATGATAGCCATCAAATCCACTATTACATCTAACATACACTATGGTGCATTCACGGTAATTAGCCAATAAATGTAATCCTAATAATGAAGATAAATAATGCCGTATATGTTCAAATTTCATAAATAAAGATCATTTTACATAGAGTCAACAAGAACCCACACGCCACAAGTTGGCTAGTTGGGCACCTACTCTAACATAAATATTAGTATCGTATGCTATGTTATGTCTTGTCTTGATATTTCTGATGTTTTGAAAAATATATACTTGTACATTTTACATGTCGATCGTCCTTTTCTTGCTGAGTGTTCTCAAACACTCACCCCTCTGGGTAAAATTGAATAACATGTCGAAAAGGACGAACAAAAGATGTCCTGGGGCTGGTGAAGAAGAATACATTTCGATATTTATGTTATAAATTAGTATTTTGGTTGTCAAATGATTCCACGTGTATTATTAGATTTTTAAGTGTTTGGAAACATATAACTAAAATGAGTTATGTATAACTATTTTATGAAAAATACTGGTTTGGTTTATATTATACTATGAGACTTGCTGTATTATGATTTGTTTACTTAGTGTCCTAGGCTCCGGGCTCGGGCGTGACAACATGTCCAGGTATCTGAAATGGATTGGTGTTGCTGTGGCGGTGGGAGCATCTCAATGTTTTTCGAAACATGTGGCAGTATCGGAACTTCCGAACTGGATTGAGGTTATTGGGGCGGTAACCGTATATATGTCCAGGTCTCACAAAAAGGGCTGGTATTATTACAGTGGTATGTGATTTGATATTTTGCAACCTAAAAACACGTTAATATTAACTTGACATAGATCAAATAAACATTGTACATATTACATGTGACATCAACTCATATACATGTGTAATTTGAGCGATACTGATTAGATATGTATACATATTTATGTAGTATACATAATAAGTTGTGTTTAATGTATTGATTCAGTATTGGTTGATCAGTAACCATAATTTTGGATCTGTGCAGCAGATCAGATCTGGATTTTGATAAAAACAACTTGTTCTTATGATTCTAACGATTTACTTGAGCAGGCAGGGTAAGCTGAACCAGATCAGATCAGGCCGAGCTCAAAGCTTAAGAGCTGTACAATATAAGAAGAGTTGAGCTCAGTTATGAAGTGCAGATCCATTTAGCATAGAACGGATCAGATGGAGTGTCAGGCCCGGTGCACATTTTGCCAAAATAAGCACAGAACATAGATAGAGTGACCCCGTGGCACATAGGTAGGTGTCCTCTCTTGGACTCTTCCATAGAGAACCTCTTAAGTAGGGTATCGATGATTTCAATCGCTCTAACTAGCTGGGGCAATTATTGCACCTCAACAGCATCCCCTGGCAATGACTCGATACAATCTATATATAACTGGGACACACGGACACCCATGGGGCTCCGCTAGTTGATGCATCTCAAGGACCAACTGAACCACCTGCAAAACCTGAAATGGCCAAAAACACGACCAAAATGGCCCCAAGGGAAAGGGGTCAAACCCTAGTACAAAGAGCAACATAATACAGCAGTCGAATACAACATACAATATATCATGTTGTGTAATGCATGAGAGGTACAATGCATCATCGGATAACAAACCAGAAAGCCAAATTATCGGTAACATCAATCTATGGAAACGTCATTGGGAATTCACGTGCTACCTGGGCAAACCCAACGGGAAATAGATGTGGCTCATCACCGACACGAAGACGGGCTCTACGCGATCGGCCACACGGAATAGCAAAGTGTACTACAATCACCAGCCACCATCTATCCAGGCCACTGCAACTGAGGGTGGCGAGAGAGACTCGTTGCATTCTAAGTGCACTCAATCATGATCCTGTAACCCAAAATCACGATATTAGAACTCAAACAGAGCAACAAATCAACGGCGATCAACGGATCACAAGGCCCAATATGCTAATGCATATGCATTTAATTCTATGACATGCTCAACATGATCTGTATACTTACATTGTCAACAAAACACCAAAATAGCATACGATAAACGCAAACAGCTCAGGCAACATCACTCAATACACGCTCAGTAGTTCAGGACGCACAAGTATATTCACATGCCTATCTCAAAGCTGTAACCACAAGCTCAGATTCGTACCTTCCGCAGATCGTACCAAATACCTCTACAAGCTAACAGCTGACAGCATAACGCACTCACAATGATGCTCAGGTCTCGAAAAACAACTCAGGGCCAACAGCTTACAAAAAAACCACAAGAGAGGTACTATATTCCAATATATCTAAGAGATCAGCTCGAGCTTAAGCTCACACAGCTCACGGACAAAGCTTCACAAGTTGGCCGCCTAAAATCATTTCATAAATCAAAAACCATCTCAAAACATAACTACCAAAGGTCGAAAATAACACCTAAAACCTCTGTTACCTGAAGCAAAGGTCAACTCGATCGGAGATTGCAAAGTACAGCTCACGCAGCTTCTCTTAAATTTCCTCAGTCCAGCCTCCTCATGACTCCAAACTGGTACAGAAATGCCGAGCTTGCAGAGAGGTTTCCAACCGTGGTACCCTCGCTCAAAACTGATCGGCCAATCCGGTGATCGGGAAAATACCAGGTCGGGTGAACAGTGAAGACGAGGGTTTGAGAAAATATCTATCAGGAGCTCTCAGAAGAAAA
Organism: Dorcoceras hygrometricum; assembly: GCA_001598015.1. Classification (NCBI taxonomy): domain Eukaryota; kingdom Viridiplantae; phylum Streptophyta; class Magnoliopsida; order Lamiales; family Gesneriaceae; genus Dorcoceras; species Dorcoceras hygrometricum. The sequence continues at coordinate 10,369 of KQ996040.1, read as the reverse complement.
TAAGGAGATATGTGGTCTAAAATTATTAAGTGTTGGTCAACGAGCAGGTATTTATAATCAAGTCCTTCAGATCACGGCTACAGGTATTTATGATTCAATTCAGATGAAGGAGAAGAGAATCAAACGACAAGAATAATTCTGGAAGACGATAAAAAGGAGAAGTATACGGTAGAGAAACAAAATAAAGAGTCGACGCGAAAGAGAAAAACAAATAGCAACCAATCAGACGTTTATATCAGAGTTACAAATCAGCAACGTTGAAGATGAAGTATGAACAGGTGAAGTCTGGAATTGAGCATGAGAAGAAATAGAAACCTGTATCGCCTAAATAGTAGAGTCTGATCGTGTGAAGATTGAAGAAATCTGGTTCAGTGTTGACAGAAATCTAATAACGAGAAGTTCGTTGAAGAAAAGGAAGAGATATGATTTGAAGTGAATAGGAGAATTCTGTTGTGAATCAAATAGGTGAAGTCTGGATGAAGAAATCTGCTACTGGTGGTGAAGTGAGGAGATATTCGAAGAGGATAAATCTGGACGAAAGATCTAAACAGAAGAAGTCTGGAAAGCGAAAGAAGAGAAGTTGATACGCTATATAAGGTGAACTCTGTTTGAAGTAAAGAAGAACAAATTGTCTGGCAGACATACAAAGAGATGCGAAGAGACCTAACCAGAGAATAAGAGAGGAAGAAGAGCTGTAATCAGACTTGAGAAAGATTGAAGAAGTGAAGTCTGATGAAGAGACACGATGAGGAACCAGAGAAGTCTGGAGAAAAGCCTGCGAGGAGGAGTCTGATCAGAGAAATTTGGAGAAGTGTATCAGGAAAGTCTAATTGAACAAAGTCTGGATCAGTTGATGGAAGAAATCTGGACGTGTCGAGAAAAGAGAAATCTGGATGCATCGAGGAGAAGAAATCTGGTCGAGAAGAAAAACAGTAATGTTGTTTAATGAAAAGGGAAATCTGGAACGCAAAGGCTGGAGAAGTCTGAATATAAAGATAGGTGAAATCTGGAAGATTGAACGAAGATGAAATCTATTCAGAAGCAAAGTAAAGATAATGAACAGAAATCAGAAGAAGAAATATGATGTACAGCGAAGGTTAGAAGAAGAAGGTGTACAGTAGAAGTCTGAAACGTTAGTTGTTGAAGTTTGAAGGAATCTGATTAGTAGAGTTCTGATGAAGAAGTGAAGTCTGAATCAGTAGTTGAATAAAAGGGAAATCAATAATTAAAGAAAAGAGTAATCAGCAATTGAGAACAAAAGAGGCGAAGAGAAAAACCAGACGCTACACAAAGGAAACAATACTTCAGCGGTAGGAAAGAAACAGAAACTACAACAGCGAAGGAGGAATAATTGGTGTAATCGAACAGGATTAATTCAGTCGCTGCAAAGTAAAAATACCAGACGCAGCAAAAGAAAGGAATTAACCAGACTTTGCGTTGTAAAGGAATTAAACCAGACGTTGGAACAAGATTGATCCAGACGAACGCTAGAAGTTGAAGGAAATAGCAGACGGGAGTTAAAAGAAAAGAAAATTATACCAGAAGCAAAGTTGTTGCAACAAAGGAAAATAAGACTTTGCGTTACTAAAATTGATCCAGACGCAACGCAAAGAAGTTGAAGGAAAGCTGACCCAGACGTTGGCTACAGGAAATAAAAATACCAGAAGCTGTGAACAAGAAGGAACCAGACGCTGAACTAAAGAAGAATTACCAGACGCTGGTCTTGCGCTAAGGAAAAGAAACCAGCAGTAGCTAACAGAAAAACCAGACGTTGTGCTACAAAGTTAAATCCAGACGTGCTAAACAGTGAATTAAATACCAGACGTTGTGAAGTTACAACCAGACGCAGCTAAAAGAAATTTGGAACCAGACGCTGCACAGAAGGAATAAATCAGGCGTTGCATTGCACAGGAAATTAACCAGCAGTTAATTTGGTTCAGACATTTAAGTTGAAGAAAATGATCGAACAGTAAGTTGAATAAAATGATCGAACAGTAAGTTGCTGAAAATGATCGAACAGCAAAATCTGTGTTTTGGAAGAATTTGATTTGGAAGAATTTGGTTCAGGTCGAACAGAAGAACATCAACGTCTGGTTAGAAAAGTTGTACGGAGAAATATATTGTAGAAAATATATATGCAGAAGACGTTGAAGAAAAGAAAGATCAGCTGGAATGATAAGGACCAGCTGGTGAATGAGGATGATTCAGCTGGTGCACAAAGACAAACCAGATGGTGCAATTCAGACGTTGACAAAGAACTAAATCAGCTGTTGGAACGAGAAATTGAAAAGGCAGCAGTTCAACTATTGAAGATAAAATCAGCTGTTGGAATAATTTAATTAATGAAGAACAATCAGCTGATGGAACAAATTAAAGCAACCAGCTGCTGGTACATAAAGGCAAAATCACAAGATGACAAAAAGCCTGCAAAAGAAAAGGACACAAGGACAACTCACTGTCGGTACTTTATGGAACACATTTCAACAGAAGAAAACTTGTGTCTAACGGGAAGAAATTAAAAACAGCCATATATATACAAGAAGCACTGTTGAAGAAAGGTGATTTTTGACAGATTAATTAACACGGTGCAAAATACAGAGGGAAGAAAATTGGAGACGAAGCAGTAGACCGCCATTAGAGAGGAGCGCATAACAAGTGTCTACTGCTGAGTCTCAATCAGCTTTTGTAGAAGCATTTTCCCATTGTGTAAGATTTATTCATTTGGAGTTGAGCGATACAATGTAAAATCTCACACACACAGATTCAATCGCATATTTTGAGAGATGTGCGTAATTGTTTAGCGAGTGAATCACAATAAAAAATCAGATCCCGTCCAAGCACGACGACGTTAAACTCTGTGTTTGTAGCCTTTCTCACATAGGCGTAAAACAAGTGAGTGACAGCCGAGGGCTGGTGGAGTCTAGGAGTTCTCGTAGCTTCTGGTTGCGGGATCGGGTCTGTACACGATGTGTAGATCAAATCTTCTAGTGGAACCTTCCGAGGAGGAAGAAGGGGAGACGTAGGACATTGAAGTCCGAACTTCCATAAACAAATATCTGTGTATTGTATTCTTTATTATTTACAGTTCCGCATACACATTTTATCATTTAACACTCACGGCTTTTAAGATTCCACACGCACAGTAACTTTAACTCTTGTTTAATGGAATCTGAATGTATCGCATTTTAACTTTAGCAGATTGGCACACACGTGCACTGACTTGTTTCAGCAAATCAGATTTCACACATGTATTTGCGTGAAATCTGTTTGGGCAGTAGTTTTAAAATTAGGATTCAGTTCTGGTGTTTTCCGCATGTTTTATTACATACCAGATCTGTCTCTGGTGCTCTGTTTTTATTTTCAAGAACCCGAGGTATTGCACCTCTTAATAGCAGCGCAAAATTTTTTATTTTTCAATAGCAGCACTGTTAAGTTGTTTTTCGGTCCTAACAAGTCGTAACTGCCAATTTAGGGAGATTAATGCCAATTAAATCACCCAATTCAATGCCTAAACTGTTACTCTTGTAACAGCCAGATTTATGACCATTAAATCTGGAATTCAAGTCTGTAACGGCTGACCTTTTGGCTCCCATTTATGCACCTATATATACACCTTGCTGCGACAGTAGATGACCCACACTTCTCGAAAATTCTAAGTAAAATATCAGTAAACTTCCACGTTGAAATCCTGCACAAGCTGTATCAGATTTCGCATACCAGACAAGAACTTCAGCAGACTGTAAGTGAGATTTTATTATATATATTCGTTCCAAATATTATATGATATTCATGATACATTCTGTTTTGAATTATCATTCAAGCTTTCGTTTCGTGTCGAGTTCATGCTATGATCGAAGCTCTGTTTTTGCACTGATGTTTCTGTCGTAATATGGGTCTACGGAATATTCCCGACTCTGAATTACAAGGTGTAACTATGGCCTCGATCCCTTAGAGGAGTAAAAATTAGGGACTGATCAGTAAACCATAGAAACGAAGTGACTATCAGTGCTACCTATATATGTTCTGCTCTGCTCTGTTCTGTTATATGCTCTGTTCTGAATCTCTATATGTATATGTATATTTTGTATGCTCGAATGGTGTCCCCTGTCAGGCCTCGTGCACAAACACAGAGTTTAACCAAGCAAACACATAGCGGAAGCAATAAATTAGTGGCTAAAATTTTCGTTTTTTGGCCTGACGAATAAAACATAATTAAATAGTACAATACTCAAAATATCCCAGTTAATAAAATCACTCAATACAACGGTACAGCATTCAAAAATACAAGCACTACGGAAAGCAACTGAAATACAATAAAGCACAGGGCATCCCCCGGCTAACAGTGCTTATACATATATGCTATATGCTAACTGGGACACTCTAACCACCTCTTGGGGCACCTCCAGCTGGGTCTACTCCACGACCAGCAGATTAACCATGATAACCTGAAAACACATACACAGGCAAACAACACCAGCCCCAGAGGGACATGGGGTCAAACCCCAGTACAGAGAGCAATATAAAACAGCTAACGGAAAGCAATAAGTAATATGCATATTCTATGCATGAGAACAAGGCTACAACCGAAACACAGGGAGCCAAGGAATCTCAAGGCTGATCAAGAACAGATACAACTGAACAACAGTACAACAGTGGCCACGGGGTGTGTGAGTATATGGGAGCTACCCACTCGTCTCAACACACGATACAAGATGCAAAACAAAGCTCAACCCGTTGTTGCCCAACCCATGAGATGTGTGAGCTACCCACTCCGCTCATAGTGGCTAACAGATCCCAGCAGGGAGAAGAGGTATGGTAGTACCCGCTCGCCTCAACAGCATCCTGGTATGCACAGAACAATAAACAAGGCACGGCTACAACTGATCTGAGCTCAAGAGATAAATGCGTGTATGCAACAGATGCAATAATCAACACAGAAACATATACATTTCGCAAAGCATACACGGGAGTAATCATAATCACCCATGCTCAATCCAAAGCTGTAAAACAAGCTCACATTCGTACCTCAAGTCTTATGTGCAACAATTACTACAACAGGGTCCCGAGCAATACAGATCTCACACCTGCTAAGCCAATCACAACAACTACTCAAGAACCGAAACACAGAAAAGCAACAGCTGGGAGCTACGAACCCGACCAGCACTATACTACCCCTCTATATCAAATAGAGAGCTCTAAACAAACACAAGGTAGGGTCCGAACACTTACCCCAACAAGCTAGGACTGAGCGCTAATAGACTACACAAGGGAGTTATCTTCGCACACCTCACCAGCTTCAAGCAAGCGTCCAAAAGCAGTATCAAATGAAGCGTCTCAGCAAGAGGAGTCCAACGCTGCCACTATCACTTCAATCGGAGCTATCTACCATCGACAATCGAAGATGATAAGGTTCGGTCAATAGTAGCTAGGGTATCACGACAGAGTTTGCGTACGGGAAATATTCTAAGTGTCGGGGAACAATAATGGACTAAGGTCGAAGTCCTATATATATACTCAAATCTGCTCAAGACCGCTGAACAGATCTCACCGACAACTTAAAATACAAAGCTAATATTCCCGCTAGGTCCAGATCTCACAACAGATCTCACTCCACGCCAAAGCAGATCTCTATCAAATCTGAAGACCAACGCTGCTCACTACTGAGTCTCGCTCGCTAAACCAAAACGCTGTCGTTCTAACTAATCCAACGACGTAGTTTAGCTACTTGCTATAAAAACAAGCTAGCGTACTCTCTTCTATTCAGCGGCAACAGATCCCATCACCACTGCTGAATGCGATCTCTCAGCAATGACCAACACTCGCATCTGAACAGATCCCGCAACAAAACTCTAACTCTCCAGATCTGTTCCAAGGACTTATACAAAACCCGATAGCTTCTCCAAGCATATCGATTCAAATCTGGACACTCAGACTCGTTCGCTCAAATCTGAATCCAATAAAACCCGATTAATTAACTCAATTAATTTCAGCAGCTTTTCGGGTCTCACATCTCTCCCCACTAAAAACAGGATTTCGTCCTCGAAACCAATCAACTCCAAATCAAGAGTTCAAGATAAGTGAGGAAAAAAACATAAGCAAACATCTACTAGGAGATAACAAAGAACAACCAACTACTGGAATATGATACAGCGCTTACTCAAACAGATCATGCGAGGGATCTGGCTCATACTTCTTCAACATCGAAACATGAAACACATCATGTAAGGAGGACAAATCTGGTGGCAACAGCAAGCGATATGCCAACGGGCCAATCCTCTCAGCTATCTCATAAGGACCAACATAACGAGGACCTAACTTTCACTTGAGACCAAATCTCATAACCCTGCGAAAAGCAATCTCATAACACATAGCGGAAACAATAAAGTAGTGGCTAAATTTTCCTTTTTTGGCCTGAAGAATAAAACATAATTTAAAATAGTACAATACTCAAAATATCCTAGTTAATAAAATCACTCAATACAACGGTACAACATTCAAAAAATACAAGCACTACGGAAGGCAACTGAAATACAATAAAGCACAGGGCATCCCCCGGCTAACAGTGCTTATACATATATGCTATATGCTAACTGGGACACTCTAACCACCTCCTGGGGCACCTCCAGCTGGGTCTACTCCACGACCAGCAGAGTAACCATGATAACCTGAAAACACATACACAGAAAAACTACACCAGCCCCAGAGGGACATGGGGTCAAACCCCAGTACGGAGAGCAATATAAAACAGCTAACGACAAGCAATAAGTAATATGCAAATGCTATGCATGAGAACAAGGCTACAACCGAAATACAGGGAGCCAAGGAATCTCAAGGCTGATCAAGAACAGATACAACTGAACAACAGTACAACAGTGGCCACGGGGTGTGTGAGTATATGGGAGATACCCACTCGTCTCAAAACACGGTACCAGATGCAAAACATAGCTCAACCCGCTGTTTCCCAACTCATGAGATGTGGGAGCTACCCACTCCGCTCATAGTGACTAACAGATCCCAGCAGGGAGATGAGGTACGGGAGTTACCCGTTCGCCTCAAAAGCATCCTGGAACGAACAACAATAAACAAGGCACGGCTACAACAGATCTGAGCTCAAGAGATAAATGCGTGTATGCAACAGATGCAATGATCAACACAGAAACATATACATTTCGCAAAGCATACACGGCAGCAAGCATAATAACCCATGCTCAATCCAAAGCTGTAAAACAAGCTCACATCCGTACCTCAAGTCTTCTGTGCAACAATTACTACAACAGGGTCCCGAGCAATACAGATCTCACACCTGCTAAGCCAATCACAACAACTACTCAAGAACCAAAACACAGAAAAGCAACAGCTGGGAGCTACGAACTCGACCAGCACTATACTACCCCTCTATCTCAAACAGAGAGCTCTAAAAAAACACAAGGTAGGGTCCGAACACTTACCCCAACAAGCTAGGACGGAGCGCTAATAGACTACACAAGGGAGATGTCTTCGCTCACCTCACCAGCTTCAAGCAAGCGTCCAAAAGCAGTATCAAACGAAGCGTCACAGCAAGAGGAGTCCAACGCTGCCACTCTCACTTAAATCGGAGCTATCTACCATCGACAATCGAAGATGATAAGGTTCAGTGAACAGTAGCTAGGGTATCGCGACAGAGTTTGCTTACGGGAAATATTCTAAGTGTCGGGGAACAATAATGGACTAAGGTCGAAGTCCTCTATATATAGTCAAATCTGCTCAAGACCACTGAACAGATCTCACCGACAACTTAAGATACAAAGCTAATATTCCCGCTAGGTCCAGATCTCACTCCACGCCAAATCAGATCTCTATCAAATCTGAAGACCAACGCAGCTCAATACTGAGTCTCGCCCGCTAAACCAAAACGTTGTCGTTCCAACTAATCCAAACGACGTAGTTTAGCTACTCGCTATAAAAACAAGCTAGTGTACTCTCTTCTGTTCAGTGACAACATATCCCATCACCACTCCTAAATGCGATCTCTCAGCGATGACCAACACTCGCATCTGAATAGATCCCGCAACAAAACTCTAACTCTCCAGATCTGTTCCAAGGACTTATAAAAAACCCGATAGCTTCTCCAAGCATATCGATTCAAAGCTGGACACTCAGACTCGTTCTCTCACATCTGAATCCAATAAAACTCGATTAATTAACTCAATTAATCTCAGCATCTTTTCGGGTCTCACATCCCCCACTTGCTGAGTGTTTCCCTAAACACTCATCCCTTACTTCTCCCACCCAGATAAGAACGAAGAACAGGATGAAGAGGAGGAACAAGAGCTGTTCTGGGGCTGGTGAAGACTTAGAATATGTTAATGTAATTTTGGTTCCGCAACTTTGATTTCTTTTGCAGTTGTAAAGACGATTTTTTTTATTATGTAAAAGACTGGTTTGAGCTATACTATGAGGCTTAATGTTTTACAATTTTATAATTGTTTAATATTTCCCATGTCATGAGTCTCGGTCTCGAGGCATGACAGTTTAGTGGTATCAGAGCTCATCAGGTTCATAATCCGGCTGGAAAACCAAGTATCAGATTTGGCAAGGTTCAGGATGAACTTGCTGATTTTCGCATGAGACCAGTGCTACCCCCTCCGAAATGGTCCAACGAGCAATACTCACCACTATGTCGTGACATAGGCCACTTTTTTCCCAAATTGCTTCGTTTAGGCCTCCGAAATCGCGTTTTTGCCGTTTATGAAAAGATTTGAAGATTCTATAATTTCTTGTACGGAACTCCAATTACAGTTCTGTCAACTGTTTTGTAATCCCTGTGGTTAGAACTCACAGATTATGGAATAATCTCACAACTTTCTATTTTTTGAAAATTTTCTTCGATTTTTGGAAATGGCCCCGTCTGTCCCCCGTACTCATGCTGCTGCTACCCTTCGCATGAAGCAAATTGCCCTTGACAACCAAAGCCGACGTCTTAGAGCCAAACTAGCAACCGAGAGACGAGAGTCAGCTGCTACCAAGGAAGGATTGGAAACCAAGGTATCCAGCCTGGAAAGAGACTTACAAATCCAGAGATGTAATAACCATAGTCTGCGAAATACGGTGACCTTGTACCATAAAGACATCGATCGTCGTATCTCTCAGCTCGTTGAGGCTAAGAAGGAGCATAAGAGTACCCAAGTAGCATTTGAAACATCGCACACAACCATTTCCGGACTCACTGAAATAGGCCTTTGCATGTGAAAGAAAATTGAAAGGATGAAGACAAAGAAACAACAGGCTAGAGAGAGCCATATGGAGTGCCATCAGAAGTTGCAGGCTCGTATCCAAGAGGCCGAAGATATGATCCAAGAGCAACACCTAATCATCGAGGCCCTAGTAGAGGAGAAAGTTAGCCTACTCCAAACAATCCAAGGTCTGCAAGAAAACAACGGTGCTTCTGCTCCATTCAATGATGAATGGGAGGAAGAACCGAAGGAAAACCCGAAAGAATAAGGGCTTGAGGATATTCCTATAGGCGAGGGAGAGATTGTTGATGAATAGAAATATGTTTTATATTCAGAATAAAACTTGTATTCAATTCATCCTTATATCCAAAATTTTCTTATCCCTTCGTATTGTAGTATTCTCGTTTATTTCGCAATTATATGCACCCGTCCTTAGTAAGCTTTCCAATGGCAGAATATGGCAGGCACCCGAAGAAGCGACAGTAACAATGGAGGTGAAGGATCCTCCAATTCAAGAAGTGGTCTTAGCAGAGAAGACCTGATGACAATAGCTACCATAGTTGTCACGACTCTCCAAGGGTTGGTCAATACCAACCATAACCAAGCTCCTCCTCCTACCCCTCCACCTTGTGGGACTAAGTACTACTATGAGTCCCTTCGTAAGAACAAAGCCCCCACCTTCGATGGGAACCATGACTACAAAGTTGCCCAGACTTGGATGAAAAATATTGAAACGGAACTTCGACTGCTGGAAGTCCCAGACGCTTTCAAAGTGGATGTGGTAACACCACTCCTCGACGTCAAAGCTGGAAAATGATGGGAAGCAGTCGAGCCAACCACGACTGCAAATGGACAAATCACGTGGCAAAGATTTCGGGAAGCATTCTTGAGACAGTACTTCCCGATGGAAGTCTGAATGCAACGAATCAGAGAGTTTGAAACTTTCACCCAGACTGCATACATGTCGGTAGTAGAGTATACATCCAAGTTCAACTCATTCGGCACCTATGTCCAACGATCATGGCAGATAATACTCTAAAGATGCACCTATTCAAGAAGGATCTGAATAATCGTATCCAGTAAGCCCTTGCAGTCTACCAAGCCACAAGTTTTGAGGACTTAATGGGAGCTGCAATCCGAGTAGAGCTGACATAAAG
>KQ996039.1:19861-40322 GCA_001598015.1 Dorcoceras hygrometricum | reverse complement strand
ATCTGGCTCAAAATAAATCTAAGTGTCGTTCAACACTACTATAAATACCTCTTCAATCCTCGCCTGCTGATTCACTAAGATCCATCGAAATATTCAGCAAAAGTCTATCAGCAGCAATCTTCTCTTTTCTCTTCGTAAAATTCAGCAGCAACAACTAAACAACAATCGCACGAAAACCTTCAAAACGACACCGTTCCAACTTATCAAAACGACGTTGTAGCAAACACCAGCTGCCAACAGCTCTCGCGTTGCAAAACAACCAAGAGCTGATAGCAGCTCTCTCTCTAAAACAATTCATCTGCTGGTCGCGCGAAGTCATTCAAAACGACGACGCATCTACTAATCCAAACGACGTCATTTTATATACGTAAGCAAAGCTTCCAACAGCTGATCCCTAAACACAAAGCTCCAAAACGCAGTGTTTCCACTTAATCAAACGACGCCGCTTCTCAACGCTCTTGCATAAGCGCGCCTGCTGATCAGCAGCAACCAACACAACGCAATCACTACCAGCAGTAAGGAATACGTCACGCCTACGTCATCATATCTATCGACAGCTCTAGCGACTAGTTCTCAAACCATCTGCTGATCGTTCCACACAAGCGCAACTGCTGAATTCAATAGTCAACACTCCAAAATTTTGACCAACACGTGTCACTTCCTCGCTCAATCTCACGCTACGCGCAATGTCTGCCAGCAGCAACTTCAAACTTTAAAACCAAAACCAGCAGCTCTCCTTGCGTCATGTTGACGTCATCTATGCTGATTCAAAATTCACCAGCACGAGCTACAGTAACTTGCTGCTGCCAGTTTTCTCCAAAATTAACGCGACGCTCACAAATTCAGCAGGAACCTCAAAAACACGTGATTAATCCCAAATCCAAACAATTAACCACTAATCCAAATTCTCAATCCTCACAGGTGAAGCATCCTATATTCTTGGAATACAGATCTATCGGGATAGATCTAAACGGATGCTCGGACTCACCCAATCTACCTACATCGATACCATACTTAAGAGGTTCTCTATGGAAGAGTCCAAGAGAGGACACCTACCTATGTGCCACGGGGTCACTCTATCTAAGTCTATGTGTCCAAATACTGATAAAGAGATAGAGAGTATGGCACGTGTACCATATGCCTCGGCTATAGGTAGTAATATGTATGGCATGATCTCGACTAGACCGGACGTCGCATATGCTCTGAGTGTCACGAGCCGCTACCAGGCCAACCCCGGCCAATTGCATTGGAAGGCTGTGAAGGATATTCTTAAGTACTTACGAAGGACTAAGAATATGTTCATGGTCTATGGGGGTGGTGAACTGAAACTGGAAGGCTACACTGATTCTAGCTTCCAGTGTGACGTGGATGATTCGAAATCAAACTCTGGATTTGATTCATGCTCAATGGTGGTGCTGTCTCTTGGAAGAGTTCCAAGCAAGACACCATCGCGGATTGAGGCTGAGTACATTGCAGCATCAGCTGCTGCTAAGGAGGCCGTTTGGATAAGGAATTTCGTCCAAGAGTTGGGCGTCATTCCTAATGGAGTTGGTCCAGTCCCGGTGTACTGCGACAACACGGGTGCCGTTGCGCAAGCAAAGGAGCCTAGGTCTCACCAAAGATCCAAACACATACTGAGGAAATACCACATAATCCGGGATATTGTGGCTAGAGGTGACATAGCAGTTGAGAGAGTCGCCTCTGCGGACAACGTTGTTGATCCACTTACGAAGCCCTTGCCTAGACCGTTGTTTGAAAAACATCGCGAAACAATGGGACTGTGTCTGATGAGTAGTTGGCTTTAGGGCAAGTGGGAGATTGTTAGAGTAGATGCCCAACTAGCCAACTTGTGGCGTGTGGGTTTTATAGACTCTTGTACAAACAGTCTTTATATATGATATTCGCATTTACTTATATGGCGTTCTTTACTTTCATTATGTGTGTAATGATTTACAATTGCGTTGAGTAAAGACCTAGAATGCACTAAAGCGTATGTTAGATGTGATAGTGGGTATGACGGCTATCATGAAACACATCTAATAATCGCTGTGTATTCTGAACATGTTCCTAGTTGATTGGGCCGTCAAAATGAGGATAAGGCCGCCCGAGTTCGAGACTAGTATCTGCGATGCGAAGTACCATGTTTCATTGGTAGGGAACATTATGATGTTCTGAGCATGCAGATAGATAGTGACCTGGTGATCTATCGAACTACCCTCATTCGGACTTTCCAAGTGGTTACCATTTGTCGTGTGGATAAGTCCGAGGTCTTGGTTGTACTGATTAGTCCTCACGACTCGAAACGTCATTGAGACTCTATATGATAGGCGTCTCACTTTGACCCGTTTGCCGACTCACTTGGGGTCATAAGGCGTCGGGATTGGGTGAGACCCCGATGCATGTAGGAGTCGATGCATCGTTGTCGAGGATTCATCGCTCGCAGACATGCGTGGATATCCTATGCTATCTGAGGGGATAATAGTGTATAAATCTCTGGCCAGAGTACTAGAAGTGTTTTAGGTAAATGTGTTTACCTAGTTACACTCGCGATGTCACTATTCGATCTCCAAGATATATGCATAGCTATCGGATCTTTAGCGACTCTCCATTTATCAATGGTCGTTGATCTGATCGTGATATATCGATTGAATGGACCGTACTGTATGCTAACCACGACCAACTGGTTCTTGCAGGCACTATCAGTGATACCTAGGGGATCATGGGGCGATGTTTCTAGACGCTTTACCATGATCCGTTGGGCAGGTCTGGAATTGTGATTCCGGAGCCACAATGGTGGTGGGCCCACGGCTAGCTGTATCCCTGAACCATTGAGGGTCACACAAGTACTAGATTCGAGATTCCCGCACGGATACTCAGCTCAATGTGTTGAGCACGAGAAGAGGATTTCGGGAAGTGCGACTTCCTAAAAGTCAACAGGGGTCAAACCGGGGTTTCCCGCTGTTGAGGGGCAAAACGGTCATTTTGCACTGGGGTTCTGAAAAATATTTTTTCAGATCATAATATTCAGTTTTGGAAACTGAGTCGATCCGTCCGATCTGATCGGTGATCGAAGTTACGGTGAAGTCTCGATAGTGGAGATGAACTGAATGTTCATCGTTGGACCCGGGCCCGTTGGGCCGGTCCAAGTCCAACTCCTAAGCTTATTTAATTAAGCCTAAACCTAGACTAAACCTAACACTTGACACAACTCCCAAAACCCTAAATTGCACCGCCCCTCCTCTCTCCCACAAGCCGCCGCCCGCCGTGCGCCGCCGCCGCCCGTCGTCGCCGGAAATTCGTTTCCGGCCAACTCGACGAGGAGAATCCGTTCGTGCAGAATTCGTCAGTGCTTCTAGTGCAGGCTGATGAAGGAGTCTCGGTTCTGGTCGTGGACCGGATTGGAGATATCTACCGCAGTCTACCGAGAAGATCCGACGTTATTGTAACTACGGTTGGAGCCAGGCACAAGTGCCAGCAAGGTAGTGGTTTTGAACCCCCTATGTATGTCGATAACTGTTATCAATTTTTCGTATTGATCGTCTCCCGGCTTTTATTCTATGTTCTTCCGCTGCCTCGCCGGGGGGCGGATCCAGATCCCCAACACAAACAGATGCGGCCACTCATGCAAACAGATGCGGCCACTCACGTTGCATCTTCTCTTCCACCTCCCAGGTAGCTTCTTCCCTACCATGTTTGCTCCATGAACTATCACCAAGGGAATGGTTTTATTCCTCAACTGTTTCTCTTTATGATCCAAAATTCTCAAGGGATACTCAACATAACTCAACGTCTGATCTAGCTCAACCTCGTCAGTTCTCAACACATGAGACGGATCTGGCTCGTACTTACTCAACATGGAAACATGAAAGACATCATGTAGAGAAGATAAATCGGGTGGCAACAACAGTCGATACGACAAAGGGCCAATCCTCTCAACAATTTCATACGGACCAACATAAGGAGGGGCTAACTTTCCCTTGTGTCCAAAGCGCATGACACTGCGAAACGGAGAAACTTTAAGGAAGACGAGATCACCAACATGAAACTCTAGAGGTCGACGCCTCATATTTGCATAACTGGCTTGGCGATCCTAGGCAGCTTTCATCCACTGTCGAATCATATCCACATGATCCTTCATCTGCAGCACAAACTTTGGGGAAGACAGCTGCTTCTCCCCCACTTCTTCCCAACACACAGGAGATCTGCACTTTCTACCATACAAAGCCTCCAACGGCGCCATACCATCGTCACTTGGTAGCTGTTATTGTAGGAAAACTCAACCAAAGACAACGCGTCTTGCCAGCTACCACCAAAATCCATCACAACAGCTCTTAACATATCCTCCAACGTCTGGATAGTTCGCTCAGATTGGCCATCTGTTTGGGGGTGATACGTTGTACTCATAGCCAATCTGGTACCCAAAGCTGCTTGCAAACTCTTCCAAAACCTGGAAGTAAACATTGGATCTCGGTCAGAAACGATTGAAACAGGCACACCGTGCAATCTAACCACAAAATCCACGTACAATTTCGCCATTTTCTTCAAAGAAAACGTCATATCATAGGGAATGAAGTGCGCATACTTCGACAATCTATCGATAAAAACCCAAATCGCATCGCAACCTCTTATGGAACGAGGCAAATGCGTCACAAAATCCATTGCTATGTGCTCCCAATTCCATTGGGGCACTTCCAAACTCTGCAACAGACCACCAGGTCTCATCCTTTCAGCCTTAACCTGCTGACAGTTCAAGAAACGAGCAACAAAACCAGCCACGTCGCTCTTCAAACCAGCCCACCAGAAGTGCGGCTTCAACGCATGGTACGTCTTCCGTACACCAGGATGAACACTATGTCTACTCACTACGCTTCTCTAAGAATCTCCTATCGAAGATCTATCAAGTTGGGCACAACCAACCTACCACGGAAACTCAAACAACCATCGGATGAAACAGAATAGTCCTCAAGTTCACCAACCCTGACCTTCAACTTCAACTCGTGGATGGAAGGATCTGTCCTTTGAGCCGCTCTAATGCTTGAAATAATCTGTGGCTCAACTTGGAAAGAAGAAACCACAACATAATCCTCAGTCGGGTAAAACCTCCAACCAGTAGTGCTAAGATGCTCACGGTCTTTAGAATCATAAAGCGACGCAAGCATATCTCCTTGAGCCTTTCTGCTCAACGCATCAGCCACTACATTAAATTTCCCTGGCTGGTACTTGATCTCACAATCAAAATCCTTCAACAGCTCCATCCACCTACGCTGTCTCATATTCAAGTCAGGCTGTGAAAACAAATACTACAAACTCTTGTGGTCCGAATACACCACAAACTGCTCGCCACACAGATAGTGGCGCCAAATCTTCAACGCAAAGACCATAGTTGCTAGATCCAAATTGTGAGATCCGGAAATTCGAATATGATTAATTGGTGGAATTAATCGGATTTTAAGAATTCATATTTGTGCATTGACAAATCTGGTTGTTCGGCTTCCAGTTGGAAGGCTTCGAAAGTATTTTTTTTGGGTCAGATTTCATATTGGGAGCAATTCTGGGAATTTTGGTATTTTTGGGTTAGAAATCTGTGTTATGTGAAAACGGATTTTTGAAGAGAGATCTGATTTGTATCGAGGAATATGCTCTCGCTGATGCCTTCTTGATTGCAGCATGTATTTGTTTCGAGAGGCAATACGTTGTCGTTTTGTGAAGTCTGGATATCGCGTGTGTGGGAGAGATCTGGTAGCGCGTTTTATATTCAGACGTTGCCTTAGCGGGTTTTGTATCGAGTTGGATACGGCACCGTTTGAATTAGTTGTTACGACGCCGTTTTGCAGGAGCAGGTGACGTAGGTGAAATCTGGTTGGTTGGTTCACCAGATGTCAACGCTAGTCAAAGTTCCTGTAGCGCGATGTGGATACGCCGTCGTTTTTGTGAGATCTGCTCGGCGTTGTGAGGGATCTGTTCGGATTTCTTGAGAAAGCTGGTCGCTGGTGTTGATTTGGGGTGTAGCGTGAGAAACAACGCTGTCGTATATTGAGATCTGTTACCGCGTGGTTGGCTTTGTGTGTAAAGCGGTGTCGTTTAGGTGAAATCTGGTGCCGTTGTGAGGGATCTGTTCGGATTTCTTGAGAAAGCTGGTCGCTGGTGTTGATTTGGGGTGTAGCGTGAGAAACAACGCTGTCGTATATTGAGATCTGTTACCGCGTGGTTGGCTTTGTGTGTAAAGCGGTGTCGTTTAGGTGAAATCTGGTGCGCGCGGGAGGGAGAAATCTGTGGCGCTTTTGTGTTGAAGTCTGATCGTGTGTTTTTGGCTTAAGGTTTGAAACGCTGCCGTTTAGATAAGTTAATACGCTGTCGTTTAGGCTGGGCGTGTTTGTGAGATCTATTTTGCAACGCAGCGTTTAGAGCTTAGTGTTTCAGATTTCTCCAGTGTTTGTTTTTAGCGTCCAGACTTCACCGTGGTGTTTTGCGGCGTCGTTTTGGAGTTGATCGCTGGTTTAGCGCTTGTTGGAGAGATCTGGTTCGTGGGAGTTAGCATCCAGACATCAACGCTGGTCAACTCTCCTGTAGCGATCGTTGTAGTGTGTGTAGCGTGTTCCAACTTTAGCGCTTTTATTCTCTAGACTTCTCCGTGGTATTGAAGTGACGTCGTTTGGGGTTTCGAATGTTGTAGCGCATGTGATTGTGGAATCTGGTTTGGTCGATATATGTTTAACGCATGTGTAAGATCTGTTTCTGTTGGTGGAATTCGAGTATTGCGATGGTTTAATAATTCAGATTTCTCCAGCGTTTTTGCTTTAGTGTTCAGACTTCTTCCATGGTTGTGCGACGTCGTTTCGTTGCTGAGCATTTTCTAGTGCAGGCGTTGGTTGCTTGAGAGATCTGTTTATGTCGGTGATTTATTTTATCAGACTTCTCGTGTTTATATAAGAAGCAGGACTTGGTCTTTGTTTCATTAGTTGAGACTCCATACTTAGCGAAATATCCTCCCGACTTTCTTTCTTCGTCGCGAACCCTAGAGTACCGTTCACCGTGCCGGTTTTTCTTCAATTCCCAGCGATTTACGGATCTGTTGGAAGAAAGAGTTGGAGATTTGGACTCTCTTGCTTCGGTGCATCGTTGGATAGCTCGTTTGGAAGCTGTAGTTGGCTGGAGCAGAAACGCGAAGTCGCTGTTTTGTTCGTGCGTTTGTGCGTGCAGGTAGAACTTCGAATTGATGGTTAAGATCTTACCTTTAGCTTTGATTTAAGCTTCCTTTTGGGTTTTTAGGGTAGGATTTTAGCTGGTTGAATTAGCTCCTGGTTTGTAGCTTCTGCGTAGCATTTCTAAGATTTGTGTGCCGTGTGTTTTAGCAGGTTTCAACCAGATCACTCGGGCTTGTTTTGTAGTAATTGTTGCACAAAAAAAATTGAGGTACGGATCTTGAGCTTGAAATTCAGCTTGGATTTGGCGTGGGATTGAATGTGAGAGCTGGTTTGCATCACTGATTGGAATTGGCTGTGTATATTGCTGTGTATTGCTTGATGTGCATTCGTTTATGCTTGCTGGTTTCGATAAATTGCATACACACATTTGTTCATGTGAATTTCAGATCCCTTGCTTTGTATCTTGTTGTATTGTGTTGTTTCTTTTTACCAGGATGCGAGGGCGAGCGGCAATACCGCACTCTCATCTCCCTGCTGGGATCAGTTAGCCCCTAGGCACCGAGTGGCTAACGACCACAGTTCATAGGTTGGGCAACGGCAGGTTGAGCTGTTGATGCATCTGGTAAGGGTGGTGAGTAGGGGTGAGTGGGTAGAACCCACATGTCCTACACACATCGTGGCCACATATCTTTTGCAGATTTCGTTGATCTGTGCTTGATGTTCCTTGGCTCCCTTCTTCGGTTGTAGCCTTCGGCTGTTGTCCCGTTCTTCAGGCATAGCATGATGTGTCACAGTTGTTGCTTTCTATTCCGTTTGGCCCTCCGATTGTTATCGTTGTTCTTTGTACCGCTCATGCATTTGCACGACATGATACATTTCATGCTGTATCTAAATTGCTGTTTTATGCTGCTCTTCGTACTGGGGCTTGACCCCGATGTCCCCTCTGGGGCTGTTTGTTTTGTTTGTCTACTTGTTGTTCAGGTTTCCCAGGTTGTTCCGCTGGTCGTGGAGATGATCCAGCTGGAGATGCCCCAGGAGGTGTTTAGAGTGTCCCAGTTATGTATAGTATCTATTGCACCGGTATCGCCGCGATTGGGATGTCCCGGGTGGTGCTTAGGTTTATATAGTTATTATTCTGTCTGTGATTGTGGTTTTCAGCTGTTGTATTTGTCCGTTGGGCAGTGTTGTATCCGTTATGATGATACTATGTTATTTTGATTTTGTGTTAACTGGGATTATTTTGAGTATGACAGTATTTTAAATTATATTTTCTTCCGCCATGTTTTGCGTGTTTTGACTCTGTGTTGTGCACGAGGCCTGACAAAATCATGAACTGGTCTCGTGCGGTTTCAACTGCCGCGAGGCATACGCAATGACTCGTCCATGCTGCATTAACACACAGCCGAATCCATTGAGCAAAGCATCAGAACACACAACGAAACCACCTGAACCAGACGGCAAAGCCAACACAGGCGCAGTAGTCAACTTTTTCTTGAGCAATTGAAAAGTATTTCTGGCATTGCTCAGTCCAAACGAACCGCTTGTCCTTCTGAGTCAACTGAGTCATCGGCCTAGCTATACTAGAGAAACGCTCTATGAAACGACGGTAATAGCCAGCCAGACCCAAGAAACTACGAACCTCAGACACATTCCTAGGTCGCTCCCAGTTCAAAACAGCCTCAACCTTACTGGGATCCATAGAAATGACATCCGCTGAAATCACATGACCCAAAAACACGATGCTATCCAGCCAGAACTCGCACTTAGAAAACTTGGCATACAACTGCGAGTCTCTCAATGTCTGAAGAACAACTCTCAAATGCTCCTTATGCTCCAAAGGAGTCTTCGAATACACCAAGATGTCGTCGATAAACACGATCACAAACTGATCTATAAACTTGCGCAAGACTCGGTTCATCAAATCCATGAAGACTGCAGGAACATTAGTCAATCCAAAAGGCATTACCAGAAACTCAAAATGCCCGTACCTAGTACGAAAATCAGTCTTCGCGACATCTTCATCTCTAACTCTCAACCGATGGTACCCTGAACGTAGATCGATCTTTGAATATACAGCAGAACCTTGCAACTGGTCAAACAAGTCGTCGATCCTCGGCAACGGGTACTTATTCTTCATGGTAGGGAGATGATAGGTCTGATAAAACCTTTCTCCAGCAAATCATCCAGTTGCACCTTGAGTTCTCTCAAATCGGCAGGCGCTAAACGATACGGTGCACGCGAAATTGGAGCTGTGCCAGGCACCAACTCAATGCTAAAGTCAATCTCCCTCCTCGGAGGAAAGCCAGGAATCTCCTCCGAAAACACATCAGGAAAATGACGCACCAGTGGAACGTCGCTGAGCTGCACATGCGAAGAAGAAGATGCATCTAATGCGTAAATCATAAAACCAGCGTTCTCCGTCGACAACAAGCTGAACATCTCCATCACCGAGACTAGCGGGATTTTCAACTGAGAATCCGCACCGTAGAAATTCCATGTCTCACCTGACTGAGGCCTAAAACGCACAATCCCATGGAAACAATCCACGGAGGCCCTACAGCTGGACAACACGTCCATTCCCACTATGCAGTCGAAATCCCATAACATCAGACGAATCAAATTCGCCACTAGCACATGCTCGCAAAACCTCAGAACGCCATCCAACAAAACTTCTTGGGAGAACAGGCTAGCACCGCCAGGAGTAGAAACAGACACAACATCGCGCAAAGGAAAGATATGCATACATGCTCAATCACAAAAGAATCAGCAATAAACGAATGCGATGCGCCAGTGTCAAACAACACTCGTGCAGGAAAATCAAAGACAGAACAGTTACCTGCAATCACTCCGCTCGCGCGCCCTCCGCTTGCTCCCTCGTAATGGCATTCACTTGAGCATGTTGGGGTCCAGAGAAATGCTGCTGAGACGACTGTCCGAAACACGATGGACCAGGAAACTGAAACGGCCTAAACTGCGTCTCTCCAACCCTAGGCTGTGGGAACTTAGGGGACGACCCCTAGACGATCCTCCTCGACCCTGAGGTGGGGCTGCGGCTTGCTGTGATCCAGCTGATGGACACACCCTCGCGAAATGCCCATATTGACCACAGAAATTACAAGACCCCTGCACACCAACGCACTGAGTCGACGAATGCTTGCCTCCACAGAAGCCACAAAACTCTGCCCTAGAACCACTGCTACTAGAGCTGCCAGAACCAGAAGAACCAGAACCAGAACCAGACTTCTTCTTAAACTGATGGCCACGAGGTCGGAACCTCTGACGGCCAGACTGCTGAGCCAACTTCTCCTGCTCCTACTGCGGGGGTTGATGAGCTGACTGGGAAGACTGCGCTCCCTGAACAGCGGGACGACCACCCTGAGCATCCTGAGGCCTAGCACGCGACCTCCGGTTCCGCAGACCTTCCTCGATATCAACAGCGCTATCCACAGCCTCTGCATAGCTCTTTGGTTTACTCGACAAAACCAAAGTATACAACTCTTCATTCAAGCCCTCAATAAACTTAGTCCTCTTGGCCCTCCCCCGGCCAGCCACATTCGGGACATGCGCCAACAGAGAAGAAAACCTACGGGCATACTCACGCACCGACATCGTACCTTGCTCCAAATGATCTAACTCTCTCTCACGAGCATTCACGTAAGACTCCGGAATGTACTCCTATCGAAAGGCAACACAAAAGCTATCCCAAGTAATCTCCACACCTGTCTCCTCTAGCGTTCTTGAAGCGCCACGCCACCAACGCTCCGCACTCTTCCTCAGCTGGAAGGTCGCCAAACTCAACCGAAGCACATCATCATACACAACATGATCAAACAAACCAGTGATGTGCTGCAACCACGAATCCGCATCCTCGCTAGACTCGTCGCCGTTAAAGATTTGGGGACTCATCCGTTGGAACCTAGCCATCACAATCTCCATGCTTTCCACACGGGTTGCTAAGTTGTCAACTTCATCCTCTTCACGCCTACCACGACCACGAGAAGGGAAACTACGCTGATCCTCGTTATGATCCCCAGACTCGTCCTGAAACTGCCCTCTACCTCTACCCCTACGTCTAGGCGGCATCTCTCTACGAAGGCACTAAACAGGATAAGGAAACACAGAACAGAAACAGCATAGAAATCACATATCACACAAACAATATGCAAAACATAAGTCACATAGTCAAGCACAAGCAACACACGACACTGTGCCTAGACTCAAGTGTGATCCAAGAAATTGAGCTTATCCCAGTTTAAGCTCTAATACCAAAAATGTCAGGCCTCGTGCACACATCAGAGTAAAACCACGCAAACACATACGAAAGCTACTAAAAAGTGGCTAAAATTTTGCTTTTGGCCTGGCAGAATTTAAAACATAATTTCAAATACAAGATACTCAAAATAATCCCAATTTATAAATCCTCAATAGCACAATTATTCAAATACAATGATGGTCCCCGGAAATAGGATCACTAAGCAAATAGGAGTTCAGAAGGGGGGGGTTGAATGAACTCCTTCGATTTTTCTATTTCAAAGTTCTTTTAAAAACTTTTGGATCTCAGTTATAAGAAAACTTCTCAGCCAACAATAAATGTGCGGAAATAGGCCGATTGGTTTGTGAACAAACAATGTGCAAACAGTAAGTAAATGCTGTAAATAAAAGATTGAGACGAGAGTTTGTTTCTGGAAGTTCGGATATAAATATCCTACGTCTCCCCTTCTTCCTCCTCGGAAGGTAACACTAGAAGACTTTGATACAAGTAGACAATCTACAAGCACCCGATCCCAAAGCCAACAGCCTTGAGAACTCCTAGCACTTCACAACGCTTCACGCAGACTTTGCTGCTGGTTTACAATGATTTTGAACGTTTTACGAACTTCTTAAGAGACAGTTCGTTTACAGACTCTATCAAAATATATCAATGAGAACACGAATCAAGAGACTGTAAATTGACTCGAAAGTTTATCTAGTGAAGATCAAAACGAATTGTTCTTCGAGTCTTGAGCTTTTTGAATATTAACGTAGAGAAAGCTCTGTAAATATTTTGGCAGCGTTATAGCAATAGAATAGCGATTGTGTTAAGTTCTTCAAAGCCGCTGCTGATATTTATAGGCTTCGACTGCAACGGTAACATTAAATCCTCCAAAGGAAATAAATCCCGTTTGAATTACTGCCAAAATAGTACACCGTAATCTCTGCTCCACTGCAAGGTCAAACGCTCATCCACAGAGCCAATTTGTCTTCTTTCCATTTTTGTGCAAGCATAGAGAAACGGCCACTGTACACTGTACTATTCACCCAAAATAGTACCCACCTTGTTTCCTTCATTCCAGGCAACTGTACGATCCAATAAATCTTTTCCATATAAGCAAACGATCGTATTTCAAATACTTAGAGCTTGCGCCTGAAATTACTTTGGAAATCAGCACTTATATTCACCTTCGTTGAAAGCTTCGACTGGAAAAACGCTTAGAAGAATTCATCTGCTGAAATGCGTACGCGTTTTTCCATCTGCTGATCTTTAGTAATAAAACGATGTCGTGTCAACTTATTTAAGCGACACCGTTTAGCTATCTTCGAAATACATCTGCTGGACAACAACATGTAGAGCATCTGCTGGTTTGAGTCACTGTAGCCATCTGCTGAAACAACTAAAGAACGCTTCTGCTGAATCAATCCAAAACGCTGTCGTTCCAACTAACTCAAACGCTGTCGTATCACCATCTTCAACAAATAGACTAAGCAACTGCTGAACTACTTCAACAAAGAGTCTGCTGAAATCTTCATCTGCTGAAACGAAACAGTGCACTCCACGACGTCGTTCCAACTTATCAAAACGCTGTCGTTGACACTTCTTAGCAAAACACGATAGAACTCAAATCGAATACCATCTACTGAATCTTCACGAATAACTGCTGTAGCTCTTCAAGAAGGTATCTGCTGAACTGTAACTGTTCATACCAACGACGTCGTTCCAACTAATCAAAACGCCGTCGTTTAGCACTCCTCCAACTAATCAACTGCTGATCTCTTCATGAAAAACTCCAACTGATAAAATAGCACTTGTTGAATGCTACAACTGATCGATC
Source organism: Dorcoceras hygrometricum (assembly GCA_001598015.1). NCBI lineage: Eukaryota > Viridiplantae > Streptophyta > Magnoliopsida > Lamiales > Gesneriaceae > Dorcoceras > Dorcoceras hygrometricum. Next base: position 27,088 of record KQ996039.1, on the reverse strand, counting down.
AATCCATTTTGTCTTTTTGTTATCACCAAAACTTAATAAATATTGTTCTAACATACAACAAATGCCCAACAGCTGGATACAACACAAATACAGATTATCTACCAAACTAAGCATCACGCGAAGTGATACCAGTGTGTACAAATACTATATATATAACTGGGACACTCTAACCACCTCCTGGGCAACACCAGCTGGATCATAACCTCGACCAGCTACAAATCCTGGAAAACCTGAACAGCAGACAGGAAAACAGACACAACAGCCCCAGAGGCACCTCGGGGTTAAACCCCGGTACGGAGCGCCTTAGTGAGAGGAGTCCAACGCTACCACTCTCACTCTCGTCGGAGTTGTCTACCACCGGGAATTAGGACGGATAAGGCTACTGTGAACAGTAACTAGGGTTCGCGACAAGATTTGCTAAAGGGAAATATTTCTAAGTATGGGATCTGTTAAAAAATCGAAGACCAAGTCTTCTCTTAAATACACTACTCAATCAGCAGGTAGAAACAGGACTAGATCCACCGACAAAATCAGTTGTCATAACTAATATTCCCAACCAGCAGGAATCTCGCATCAGCTTTTGCCTATCGTTAATATATTAACCAGCAGTTGAATCTTTCAAACAATGCTAAAGCTAAACGGCGTCGCACCAACTTAACAGAACGACGTCGCAGAGGGACACGTCACCTTGCTACCAACAGTTTATTCACAAACCAGCAGTAACAACGCCTGAGATCTCTCAACAGCTGATGTCTAACATCACAAACAGCTGGTACAAAGCACTTCACTCAAAACGCTGTCATGTTAACTAATCCAAGCGACGTAATTTCGCTACCCGCTACAAAACACGCTATCAAAACCAACAACTGGTTCCTGCTCACAAAACTTCGTCACTTCAGCTTCTCTTAGTGCTCTCTGCTGAACATCGCAACTAACATACCAAAAGCTGATCACTCGCAACAGCTGGTTACACACTAATACACCAACGTCTGGAATCCACGTCAGCATTGCTGCTGCTTATCAAAACGCAACGACTGAATTATCAACAACTGACGCGATCACTCAACGGCTGATCCCACTACTACTGCTGCTGATATCTAACCAACTGTTGATTCCAACACTTAGGCAAATTCGATGGCTACGCCAAGCACATCGACCAACGGCTGGTCCAAACCCGACCAACACCTGATTGTGAAAACACAGGTCTCACAAATGGGAGTTCTATGGTGCTGATTTGTGACCTAATATTCCTATGGTGTCCGCCATGGAGATGTTTAGTTTGTTGTCGCTGGAGAATTCAGGGTTTATGATCTATGCCCTAGATGTTTCCCATGAGTCGAGAGTGGAGTTTTGTGATGTTCCGATTGCTCAAGAGTTCCCAGATGTGTTTCCAGACGAGATTCCTGAATTCCTTCCGAGACAAGAGATTGATTTCAGTATAGAGTCGATGCCTGGTACAGCCCCGATTTCTAGAGCTCCGTATCGGTTGGCGCCAGCAGAATTGAAAGAACTCAAGGATCAGTTGAGAGATCTTCTTGAGAAAGGCTTCATTAGACCGAGTATGTCGCCGTGGGGAGCTTCGATTCTGTTTGTGAAGAAGAAAGATGGGTCTATGAGGAGGTGCGTTGATTTTCGGTAGTTGAACAAAGCGACAGTGAAGAACAAGTATCCTTTTCCGAGGATTGATGACTTGTTCGATCAGTTGCAAGGATTGGCCGTATACTCGAAGATTTATTTGCGATCTGGCTATCATCAGTTGTGTATTAAAGACGTTGATGTAGCAAAGACAGCTTTTCGAACGAGATATGGGCATTATGAGTTTCTTGTGATGCCGTTTGGATTGACGAATGCCCCTTTTGTGTTCATGGATTTGATGAATCGCGTCTTTAGCGAGTAAATTGATCGATTCGTGATTATCTTCATAGATGACATCTTGGTGTATTCGAGGAGTTTCAGATAGCATAAAGAGCATTTGAGGCTAGTGTTGCAGAGACTGAGAGACTCACAACTGTATGCCAAGTTTAGCAAGTGTGAATTTTGGCTAGACAGAGTTATTTTATTGGGTCATGTGATTTCAGCGCAAGGAATTTCTGTGGATCCTAGTAAGGTCGAAGCAGTTCTTAACTGGGAGCGACCTAGGAATGTTTCTGAGATCCCTAGTTTCTTGGGATTGGCTGGCTACTATAGGCGTTTCATTGAGAATTTTTCTTCGATAGCTAGGTCTATGACTCAGTTGACCCAGAAGGATAGGAAGTTTGTTTGGACTGATGAGTGTGAGTCGAGTTTTCAGATGCTGATGGAGAAGTTGACTACTGCTCCTGTTTTGGCCTTGCCTTCGGGTTCGGGAGGTTTTTTGGTGTGCTCCGATGCTTCTCTGAGTGGTTTAGGGTGTGTTCTGATGCATAATGGGTACGTGATTCCATATGCGTCTCGACAGTTGAAGCCTCATGAGACGAGATACCCAGTTCATGATCTAGAGTTGGCTGCGATTGTGTTTGCCTTGAAGATATGGCGACAACTATATGGTGAGGAGTTTGTGGTGTACACCGACCACAAGAGTTTGAAGTATATCTTCACCCAGTCGGATTTGAATATGAGGCAACGTCGTTGGATGGAATTGCTTAAGGATTTTGATTGCGAGATCTAGTATCATCCTGGGCGGATGAACTTGGTAGCCGATGCTTTGAGTAGAAAAGCCCAGCCTGCGATGCTAACATCCTTTAGTATCTCGAGAGAGTAGATGAGTACTTCTGGTTGGCGATTCCAGCCGAGTGATCAGTACTTCATAGTTTCTTCGATTCAGGTTGAACCACATATTGTGAGTGACATCAGAGAGGCGTAGAGGACTGATCCATATATCCATGAGTTGAGGATTAAAGCCCATAATGGTCAGTCTGAAGATTTCTCTGTTGCTTCGGATGGATGTTTGAGATTTCATGGTAGATTGGTGGTTCCGAACTTGATTGATTTGAAAGAGACTATTCTGAATGAAGCGCATTGTAGTCGATATAGCATACATCCGGGGGAGAAGAAGATGTACCATGCTTTGAAGTCTCACTACTGGTGGGAAGGCATGAAGAGCGACATTTCTAGTTTTGTTGCTCGATGCTTGAATTGCCAGCAGGTCAAGGCCGAGAGAATGAGACCTGGTGGATTGTTGCAGAGTTTAGAAGTGCCTCAATGGAATTGGGAGCACATCGCCATGGATTTTGTGACTCATTTGCCTCGATCGAGTAGGGGATGCGATGCGATTTGGGTGGTGATTGATAGACTCTCGAAGTCAGCCCATTTCATTCCCTATGATGTGAGGTGTTCGATGAAGAAAATGGCGAAGTTTTATGTCGACCATGTGGTTAGATTACATGGAGTGCCTGTTTCGATAGTGTCAGATAGAGACCCGTGATTCATCTCTCGATTTTGGAAGAGTTTGCAAGAAGCAATGGGTTCGAGATTGGCTATGAGCACTGCTTATCACCCCCAGACAGATGGCCAATCTGAGAGGACTATTCAGACTTTAGAAGATATGCTGCGTGCAGTTGTGATGGATTTCAGTGGTGGCTGGCAGGATGCTTTGTCCTTAGTTGAGTTTTCTTACAACAACAGCTACCAAGTTACCATTGTAATGGCTCCGTTTGAAGCGTTGTATGGTCGAAAGTGTAGATCACCGATCTGTTGGGAAGAAGTTGGTGAGAGACAGCTTTCTACTCCTGAGTTTGTGCAGCATATGAAAGATCAGGTTGAATTGATTCGGAGTAGAATGAAAGCTGCACAAGATAGATATGCTAGCTTTGCTAATAAGCGACGCAGACCGTTAGTATTTGAGGTTGGCGATCGTGTATTTCTCAAGATTTCTCCCTTCAAGAGTGTTATGAGATTCAGGCTTAAGGGTAAATTAGCTCCTAGATTCGTTGGTCCCTTTGAGATTGTTGAGCGGATTGGACAGTTGGCTTATAGATTGAAGCTGCCTGACGAGTTAGCAGCGATGCATGATGTGTTTCATGTATCAATGTTGAGAAAATATGAGCCAGATCCATCCCATGTGCTGAGGACTGATGAAGTAGAGCTAGACCAGACCCTGAGCTATGTCGAATATCCAGTGTAGATTCTGGACAGGAAGGAGAAGCAACTGAGGAATAAGGTTATACCATTGGTGATGGTCCAATGGAGCAAGCATGGACGTGAAGAAGCTACCTGGGAAGTTGAGGAAAAGATGAGACAAGCGTGGCCTCATCTGTTTGAGTTATGACAGCAGTGTTTTCAGGTAACTTCTAGCTTGTTTGATTTGTGGTTTAAGTGATTTTGCTGCTGATTTGAGATTCTGCTTAGTATTGAGTTGTACTGGGCAGTATGGCATGTGCATATTAGGAATGGTGTCTAGTATAGTGTGTCATAAATAGGCTATCTTGCTGTTGTGATTTTGATTTGATGACTTAACTGATTTTGAGGACGAAATCGATTTCTAGTGGGGGAGAGTGTGAGGACTAGAAATCTGTTAAGTATAATTTAATGGCTAATCAGCTTTTGGATTAAGATTTATCACGGAATTGTGATTTCTGGGTGTTCAGATTTGGTTTAGAGTTGATCAGTTGTGAGTTGCTGGTTCTCGGGTGAGATCAGCATCGAATTTGGAGTTCAGATGTTGCCTAGCGCGTTTTCAGTAGTGGGCGTTGTTACGTCGTCGTTTTGGATTAGCATAGAAGACAGCAGTGAGTTGCGCGAGCATTCAGCTGTTGGTATTCAGCAGTGGCGTAATCAGATGTCAACGCTAGTCAACTCAGCAGTGAGTGTGTAACGAGAAGCAGCTGTTAGCGTTAGCGCGCGAGAGAGAAGCTGTCACGTGTTGGTCAACAGCTGAGTTGACCACTGTTATAATTAACGTAGTTCAGCAGTTGCTAGTATAGGATGTCTGTTTCAGCTGTTGGAGATATGCTACGTCGTTTTGTTAAGTTGGTGCGACGTCGTTTGCTATATGAGTTGGAAGAGCGTTGGAATGCTTGCATCGTTTTAGTAGAGAGCGAAAGCTGGTATCAGCTTTGAGAGGACTTGTGCCTTAGCTTAAGCAAAGATCTGAATTGCTTAGAACAGTAGTGATTCGAGGATTTATATACCAAGTGCTGCTCAACACTTAGCGTATTTTGAACCCGATATTTCTTATCTACTTCTTCGAAACCCTTGATAGATACTATTCATTCGAACCCTTCTCCGGTAGATTGTCGTCGATTTTCGCCGTGGTGGTGGCGCTGAGCTCGTTTCGGTTGCTCTTTCGAATGATACCAGTTAAGTGGCTTGAATTGACGTTAGAGGAGAAGCACGAAGGGGTTGTGAATTTGTGTGTTCTCGCGACAGCTGAGTAGAGCAATCTCCTGCCCGTGTGAGCTTCTGGATTTGAGCTTTAGGGAAATCCCTGCTGAGAAAACCCAGAAAAAGAAAAAAAAATCGGGTCGGTCAAACAGATACCTTCTGGTCAAACAGATTTGTTCTGGTCAAACAGCTTTGTCACCTGCTGCCGACAGCTCTGTCACTTGCTGCCAACAGATTTGTCACTTGCTGCCAACAGCTTTGTCATTTGCTGCCGACAGCTCTGTCACTTGCTGCCAACAGATCTGTCACTTGCTGCCGATAGATTTGTCACTTGCTGCCAACAGATTTCGTCACTGGCTGTCAACAGATTTCGTCACTGGCTGCCAACAGATTTCGTCACTGGTCAAACCAACTTCTACACAGTCAACTCAGCAGCCAACTCAGCAGTCAACCCAGCAGTCAACTCAGCTTTGACCACGTAAAAATTCAGATTTTGGGTAACGAAAACTTCTCCCGCAGATTTCAGCAAGCGTACAGAGCAGATTGTTTGCAACCATAATTGCCAATTTAGAGGATTAATGGCCAATTAAACCTCTTAATTCAAGGGCTTAATTTGTGCATTCGTAACAGCCATTTTATGGCCATAAAAGCAGGAATTGAAGGACAACATTAATGATAGACTGTTAGACGGCCTTTCCCCTCACCTATAAATACCCGACAGTAGTCTCATATTTTTCACACACTTTCAAAGCTCCGTAGTAAGAAAAGCAGCAATTCTTTGCACACAAATCCTACAGAAATTCTGCCAGATTTCACAATTGAATTCCTGCTTAAGTTGAACCCAACGTCGTGCACCAGAATTTTTGGCAAAGGGCTGATTAATTCCTGCGCTTTTGGAAGCACCAGTTTTTCAGATTTCATACATTTTTACCAGAATCAAACTTCATATTTGTAAGTGGGTTTTTGCTAAGTATTATATTCGATTGATATTATATATATTATTCTTGTTAAAGTTTCAGTTTTGAACCTACTATTCGAGCACTATTTCAATTCAGATTTCTGCTTTGTTCAAACTCTGTTTTGCACTGATTTTACTGTCGTAATATGGGTCTACGGAATATTCCGCACTCTGGGTTACTTGGTGTAACCACATGGCCTCGACCCCTTAGAGGAATAAAAATTAGGGACTGATCAGTAAACCATAGACACGAAGTAATCATCAGTGCTATCTGTCATGCTATGCTCGGTTCGATTATGCTCTGCTCTGTTTTGATTATGTTCTGCTCTGAATTCAGTCATATATGTATATATATGTAATTGTTATGCTCGAATGGTATCCCCCACTTGCTGAGTGTTTCCCCAAACACTCACCCCTTACTTCTCCACCCAGATAAGAATGAAGAGCAGGTAAAGAAGAAGAACAAGAGCAATTTGGGGCTGGTGAAGATTCAGTTTCTGTTGATGTAATTATTTATTTTTTTTACTTCCGCAATTTTCTCTGATTTCCGATGTAAAAACGATATTATTTTGGATATGTAATAGACTGGTTTGAGCTATGCTATGATGGCTTAATGTTTTACAATTTTATAATTGTTTAATATTGCCGATGTCATGAGTCTCGGTTTCGGGGCGTGACATTTTAGTGGTATCAGAGCTCACCAGGTAAATAATCCGGCTGGGAAACCGAATCTGAAATTTTCAAGCTCTAGGATGAATTTTCAGATTTGGCGAAAGACCAGTACTACCCTTCGAAAGACATGTTTGCCATCTTTGGAAATATTTGAAAATGCAATAACTTTTTGTACAGGACTCCGATTTCAGTTCCGTCAGCTGTTCTGAAATCCCTATGGTTAGTATCTTCTGTTTATGGATTAACCTCACAACTTTATATTTTTGGAAATACCCTCGATTTTTAGGAAATGGCCC
>KQ996038.1:25449-42655 GCA_001598015.1 Dorcoceras hygrometricum | reverse complement strand
AAGATTCGATGAAACAATTAAGGAATTTGGTTTCATCAAGAATCCCGAGGAGCCATGCGTATACAAGAAGGTAGTTAAAAGCGTTGTGACATTCCTCGTACTTTATGTTGATGACATTCTACTCATTGGGAATGATGTAGGAATGCTGCAGTCAACTAAAGTATGGTTGTCTAGTAGATTTTCGATGAAGGACATGGGTGAAGCATCCTATATTCTTGGAATACAGATCTATTGGGATAGATCTAAACGAATGCTCGGGCTCACCCAAGCTACCTACATCGATACCATACTTAAGAGGTTCTCTATGGAAGAGTCCAAGAGAGGACACCTACCTATGTGCCACGGGGTCACTCTATCCAAGTCTATGTGTCCGAAGACTGATGAGGAGATAGAGAGTATGACACGTGTGCCATATGCCTCGGTAATAGGTAGTATTATGTATGGCATGATCTCGACTAGACCGGATGTCGCATATGCTCTGAGTGTCACGAGCCGTTACCAGGCCAACCCCGACCAATTGCATTGGAAGGTCGTGAAGGATATTCTTAAGTACTTACGAAGGACTAAGAATATGTTCATGGTCTATGGGGGTGGTGAGCTGAAACTGGAAGGCTACACTAATTCTAGCTTCCACTATGATGTGGATGATTCGAAATCAACCTCTGGATTTGTATTCATGCTCAATGGTGGTGCTGTCTCTTGGAAGAGTTCCATGCAAGACACCATTGCGGATTCAACAACTGAGGCTGAGTACATCGCAGCATCAGCTGCTGCTAAGGAGGCCGTTTGGATAAGGAATTTCGTCCAAGAGTTGGGCGTCATTCCTAATGGAGTTGGTCCAGTCCCGGTGTACTGCGACAACACGGGTGCCGTTGCGCAATCAAAGGAGCCTAGGTCTCACCAAAGATCCAAACACATACTGAGGAAATACCACATAATCCGGGATATTGTGGCTAGAGGTGACATAGCAGTTGAGAGAGTCGCCTCTGCAGACAACGTTGCTGATCCACTTACGAAGCCCTTGCCTGGACCGTTGTTTGAAAAACATCACGAAACAATGGGACTGCGTCTATGAGTAGTTGGATTTAGGGCAAGTGGGAGATTGTTAGAGTAGATGCCCAACTAGACAACCTGTGGCGTGTGGGTTCATAGATTCTTGTATATGACAATCTTTATATATGATATTCGCATTTCTTATATGGCATTCTTTACTTTCATTGTGTTGTATGATGATTAACAATTGCGTTGAGTAAAGACCTAGAATGCACTCAAGCGTATGTTAGATGTGATAGTGGGTATGACAGCTATTGTTAGAGTAGATGCCCAACTAGACAACCTGTGGCGTGTGGGTTCATAGATTCTTGTATATGACAATCTTTATATATGATATTCGCATTTCTTATATGGCATTCTTTACTTTCATTGTGTTGTATGATGATTAACAATTGCGTTGAGTAAAGACCTAGAATGCACTCAAGCGTATGTTAGATGTGATAGTGGGTATGACAGCTATCATGAAACAAATCTAATAGTCGTTGTGTATTCTGAACATGTTCCTAGTCGATTGGGCCGTCAAAATGAGGATAAGGCCGCCCGAGATCGAGACTAGTATCTGCGATGCGAAGTACCACGTTTCATTGGTAGGGAACATTGTCATGTTCTGAGCATGCAGATAGATAGTGACCTGGTGATCTATCGAACTACCCTCGTTCGGACTTTCCAAGTGGTTACCATTTGTCGAGTGGATAAGTCCGAGGTGTTGGTTGTACTGATTAGTCCTCACAACTCGAAACGTCATTGAGACTCTACATGATAGGCGTCTCACTTTGACTCGTTTGCCGACTCACTTGGTGTCATCAGGCGGCGGGATTGGGTGAGACCCCGATGCATGTAGGAGTAGATGCATCGTTGTCGAGGATTCACCGCTCGCAGACATGCGTGGATATCCTATGCTATCTGAGGAGATAATAGTGTATAAATCTCTGGCCAGAGTACTAGAAGTGTTTTAGGTAAATGTGTTTACCTAGTTACACTCGCGATGTCACTATTCGATCTCCAAGTTGTATGCATAGCTATCGGATCTATAGCGACTCTCGATTTACCAATGGTCGTTGATCTGATCGGGATATATGGATTGAAAGGACCGTACTGTACGCTAACCACGACCAACTGGTTCTTGCAGGCACTATCAGTGATACCTAGGGGATCATGGGACGATGTTGCTAGACGCTCTTACCATGATCCGATGGGCAAAGTCCAGAATTGTGATCCCGGAGCCACAATGGTTGTGGGCCCATTGTTCCGGCCAACTTGACGAGGAGAATCCGTCCGCGCCGATCTCGTCAGGCCTTCTCGTGCAGGCTGACGAAGGAATCTAGTCTCCGGTCGTGGACCTGATTGGCGTTCTCTACCGCAGTCTACCGTGAAGTGCCGTTTTCTTTACGAAACCGGTCGGAGCCAGGCACGAGTTGCCAGCAAGGTAGTGAATCTAAACGCCCTATGAATGTCATAGATTTTTGTATTATAACGTATTGATCGTCTCCCGGCACCTGTTTTTATGTTCTTCCGCTGCCTCGCCGGGGGGCGCGATCCGGATCCCAACATTACCTTGATCATTTCATCATAGTGTTCATAGATGACATCCTTATCTATTCGAGGACCAGAGAGGAGTACAATCAGCATCTTAGGACAGCCTTGCAGTTGTTGAGGGAGAGAACTATTTGCAAAAATCATCAAGTGCCAATTCTGTCTTGAGAAGGTGATGTTCTTAGGCCACATTGTGTTGAGTGCGGGAGTAGAGGTGAATCCGAGCAAGGTGGAGGCAGTGAAAAAATGGTCCATACCTAAGAGTGCATCCGAGATACGCAGCTTCTTAGGTTTGGCAGGTTATTATCAGAAGTTCATCAAGGACTTCTCCACTACTGCAGTACCCTTGACTGCTCTGATGAAGAAGAATGCAAAGTTTGTTTGCGGAGATTTTCAAAGGAGCTTTGAGGCATTGAAGCATGCACTCACTACAGCACCAGTTTTAGAGATGCCATCAGGGCAAGGAGACTTTGTGTTGTATACAGATGTTTGTTAACTTGGTTTGGGTGCAGTTATGATGCAGAATAACCGGGTGATTGCCTACGCATCTAGAAAGTTGAAGGTGCGTGAGAATAATTATCCGACACATGATTTGGAGTTGGCGACAGTGGTGTTTGCGCTAAAGAACTGAAGGCATTACTTATATGGTGAGAAGTGTCAGGCCTCGTGCTCAATCAGAGATAAAACCACATAACAAACGATAGCGGAAGCATTAAAATAGTGGCTAAAATTTTTCGCTTGGACTGACTTAGAAAACATATTAAAATACATTGATATCCAAAATACTGGTTTTACAACACTGAAAATCCAATGCAACATCTAACATTAATACAAACATAGAGTGACTCCCAATCAACTAACAGACGAGTCTCTCGCTCAACATAGATACAATACAATATCACAAGAATATAGTATGTATCTGCTACATATAAATGGGACACTCTATCCACCTCCCAGGGCATTACCAGTTGGATCAACTCCACAACCAGCTGAGAAACCATGGTAACCTGAATCACACGTAGGCAAACAGAAACCAGCCCCAGAGGGACAAGGGGTTAAACCCTAGTACGGAGAGCAACTGAAAACAATGGTAAATAGCAGTAGATAAAATGCGAATGTGCATGAGAACAAGGCTACAACCGAAGTTAGGGAGCCAAAAGATCTCAACTACTCAACCACTGATATCCAAACAATTGGAAGATAGTGTCCACGGGGTGTATGAGTATATGGGAGCTGCCCACTCGCCACAACACATGGTATCAGATGCAAAATACATCACTCAACCTGTTGTTGCCCAACTCATGAGATGTAAGAGCTACCCACTCCGCTCATAGTGGCTAACAGATTCCAGCAGAGAGATGAGGGTGACGGGGGTTACCCGCTCGGCCTCCAAACAAGCATCCTGGTACGCACAGATCAATACAACAAGACACGGTTAAACAAGATCTGAGCTCAACATGAATAATGCGTGTATGCAATGTAACAGCTTGCAAGAAACAACATAGCAGAAGCAAGCAATAACAGCATAGAAGGATACACAGCAGCACACATAATATCCATGCCAATTCCAACGCTGTAAACAAGATCACATCCGTACCTTAGTTCTGAGCTACAATTACCACAAAAGCGGTCCCGAGCAACCAAATCTGAAACCTGCTAAGTCAAATAACAACGCTAACTCAGGGACACAAAGCTCAGAGCTACGAACTGGGAGCTACGAAGTCAACCATCTCTGTCCTACCCTTCTAGCTCAACAAATAGCTCTAAACGAAGTGCAAGGTAGGAACCAACACTTATCCAACGAGCTACCTGAACGGCATAACTCATACAGTCAAAATGATAACAGACTACACAAGGAAACTTCTCCTACGATCCTCTTCCATCTCTTCAAAGTCTTAGAAAGAGATATAGAACGAAGCGCCTTAGCAAAAGGAGTCCAGCGCTACCACTATTGTTCAAATCTGAGTCTTCTACATCCGAAAATCGAAGAAAATAAGCTTCGATGAACAGTAGCTAGGGAATTGCGACAAGATGAACTCACGGGAAATATTTCTAAGTGTCGGGAAAGAATAGAAAGACTACGGTCAAAGTCTTCTATATATACTACTTAAGTTTCCCAAATCTGATGAACAGTACTCACCGACATCATAGGCTCAAAGCTGATACCCACTCAGATCTGAGTAACACTCCAGATCTGGAACATACGCTAACCAGTGCGCTACTACCAAATGACGTCGCACCACTAACCAATTAACACATATATGTGTCTCTCTAAACGGCATCGCATCGCTCCTAGTCAAAACACCGAGATCTCAAAGACTAGATCTGATACCACACTAACCAGCGTTCACTGAATCCAAAACGACATCGCACTGCCTCTCGATCTAGCCAACCCGAAACCGGTCTACAGTAAACTCTCAAACCAACCCGGTTCACGCAACTCTAACAACCAACACAACTCAAATCTGCTTCTTTTAAATGGCGGCGTATCGCTACCCGCGAAGGATATTCAACCAGCGAACTCAAAACAGTTAGAGATAATCAGATATGACCTCTAACTTCACTTCCAATCGACCAACACAAAATCCGAATATACAAACCAGCGCTTCTCAACTCCCCGAATCTGACTACTTCCCTGTGACAACTGTCCAGATCTGTTCTAAACATACAAAAATAAAAACCTAGATACGCTCACTAAGCATACCAACACAAGAGCCTCAAGTATTTCTTTACACAGAAGGAGCTAAAATATGCGACAGAGGATATCGTTAGAGCTGGTGAAGGATTATGACTATGACATTAGATACCACACGGGGAAGGCTAATGTCGTCGTCGACGCGTTGAGTAGGAAAGCAACAGTAGTTGCTCATGTGGCAGTTCAGAGGCCACTACAGACGGAGATTCAGAGGTTCGGTTTGGAGTTTTATACTGGGGATGGTGGCCCTAGACCCACTTTGATAGACCCGCATATGCAGCGGACAGACAGTTGACCACCAGCTATGGAAGTGGAGGTAGAGGGATGAGTCTAAGTATCAGAGAGTGTACGCCGTGGATGATGGCATAGTGCGGTAGAGAGGCGTTACTGGGTTCCTAGCACAGATTCATTGAGGAAATATATTGTGACCGAGGCGCATATGTCTCCGTACTCTATCCAGCCAGGGAGCACGAAGATGTATAAGGATTTACAGTTTTTTTATTGGTGCCAGGGATGAAGAGAGATGTTTCTCGTTTTGTACAAGAGTGCCGGACATTCCAACAAGTGAAAGCAGAGCATCAGAGGCCAGCAGGGATGCTTAAGACACTGCCCATTCCGGAGTGTAAATGGAAGAATTTCACGATGGACTTTGTGGTTGGATTATCGAGGAAAGTGAGGGCACATGCTATTATCTGGGTGATTGTGGATCGTCTCACCAAGTTGGCCAATTTTCTACCGGTGAAGATGACTTTTTCTATGACACAGTATGCCGAGCTTTATATCTGAGAGACAGTCTGACTACATGGAGTACCAATCTCCATAGTGTCAGATAGAGACTCGAGGTTTACTTCTTCTTTCTGGAAGAACTTGCACTCTTCCATGGGGACAAAGTTGCTTTTCAATACGGGGTTCCAACCACAGATAAACGGACAGTCGGAGAGGGTGATATAGATTCTAGAGGATTTACTTCGAGCATGTGTGATTGATTTTCAGGGAGGATGGGAGTCAAGATTACCCTTAGTGGAGTTCACCGATAACAACAGCTATCAGTCGTTGATCGGTATGGCTCCATATGAGGCACTCTACAAGTGTAGATCTCCTATTCACTTGGATGAGTTAGGGGAGATGATGGAGCTTGGACCAGAAATTGTACAGCAGAAGACAGAGGTGGTAGTGAATACGATATAAGATGAGGGCCGCTCGGAGCCGATAGAAGAGTTATGCAGATAAGAGGCGGAGGGACCATGAGTTCGCGGTATGTTACCATGTATTTGTCTTGATCGCACCGATGAAGGGCATTATGAGATTCGGGAATAAGGGTAAGCTATGCCCGAGGTACATCGGTCCATTTGAGATTCTGGATAGAGTGGGATCGTTAACATATCGGGTGGTATTACCACCTAACCTCGCAGGAGTGCATAACGCGTTCCACGTGTCTATGCATAGGAAGTACATTTCAAACGCATCACATGTGCTGAGCTTGAGCCCTTGCAGCTTACGCCAAACTTGTCCTACGAAGAGAGGGCCGACCGCATTCTAGGTAGTCATGAAAGGAATTTGCGCACAAAGTGATCAGAATGGTCAAGGTCAAGCGGCAGAATCACTTGAAGGAGGAAGCTACTTGGGAAATTGAGTAACATGGGGAGTCACTATCCGGAGTTGTTTGGTAAGTTTTGATTTCGAGGACATAATTTATTTAGGGGGGAAAATTGTAACGTCCGAGATCCGCTCACGTAAACCACATGTATGTGATAAATATTTAAATGATTAAATTATAATTGAGGTTTGAAAATATTATTGGTGATGTATTTTGAGTTTTTATGTATTTCTTGAGCTTTGGTGATTTCAGGTGAATATATGGTGCCGGGCCACAGAGGGATGATCGGGGAGGATAGAGGTGACTTTACAATGTTCCAAAAATTTTTAGGATAAAAATATTGTCTAGTGTTAAATTTGAAATTTTTCCTAGAGATTAGACAAAAAGAGACTTTTAACGCTATTTCGCGAAAAACGTTTTTTTTTAGAAAGCATTTGATTTTTTTATATACACCAAAATTTAGTTCATTTTCAGATATAATTTGAATGAAATAGTGTGTAAAAAATTTGATATTAGTCGGTTTAGACAATTGGCAATTTAATTATAACTTAGAGGGCCTAATTGAATTTTAAACAAATTAGCCACACTTAAACCTATTCAATAACGATCCTTTGGATCACAAACCCTTAGAACAGCCGCCCTCTCCTCCCCATGCTCTGAAAATTCGAACCACGACTCATCCAAGGAAAAGAATGAAATCGCTCCCCGTTGCCACCGCGACGCGTATTCCCGATTTTTCCCACGTAAAGGCAAGTTTCAAATCTTTCTTTTCTGCCACAATCAGACCATATACGTGTGCTTTTGAATCTTTTATGCATGTTAGTATTCTGGAAATTCAGTTTTAAACATCTTGTATTACTACTTGGATGGGCTACATTCTTGTGCCATTTTTCTGTGTGCAGATTTGAGTTTTGGGTGCTGCTATGGTGTCCAGGGAATGCTGCAAGGTTTAGGGACGTGTCATTCTGACCTTAGGGTGGTCTAGTAGGGTCCAGTCGGTGGGGAAACAGGTCTGGTCGTCGAGATTCATGGCCGGAACGTCTAGTGCGCGGGTGAGGGAGCTGGTAGCATGCCTCGGCCTTCTAGCGGTGTTGTGACGAAGGCCGATGATTCTTGCTGGAACCAAGGCTTCAGAAGGTCCTATGAGGTATCCAAGTAGATGTTGAAGCATGTCAAGAGGTGGACCTGTTGGTTAATAAAGTCTGGTCCTCGTCCGAATGGGTGGAAGTCGTGTGCTGCATTGCGGCCGGGTTGTGTGAGCATGCTGTCAAGGGGCAAGCAGTATGGTCTGGGGGCTGTTAGGGAGAGTGAGCCAAGGTCTGGTCCAGTGTGTTAGAGGAGTCCAGTCCTCCTATTTGTGGTCCAAGTCTGAACCCAGGTCAGCTAGTTTGGTCGGTTGAGTGAGGAAGGATGCAAAAAGAGACGTATAAGAATGAGATTAGGAGGGACGTCGGGTTCTTGACATTGGGACCGCGTGTGCTGCTACCAGCACACTTAGGCACCCTTGGGAGGTCCATACGAGTTGTATTAGGGGTATTAAGTCAAGTATAAGGGTCTGGAGGTCGAGGATAAATAAGTTAGAAGCCGCTCGAGTACATTAGAAGTTCATAGGAGGCAGCATGTAGCGCTGAAATTTTTGATGCCATGGCAGCACCCCGAAGGCACCCGAACAGAATTCTTATGACTTGTAAACACGTTTACGATGTGTAAATTATATTCTCTAGTCTTGGGTTGTTTGTGATAAGTTTTGGGCTTGTCCGGTGACTCGTTGAGACCGTTCGGTGTCCGAGTATCTCGTTGAAAAGTCTAGAACGATTTCGATTGATCTCGGCTAAAAATTTCTATATTTTATAACACAATGAAAACATGTTTACAGGCAGCAAGCTTTTGAAAATGAAATTATGAATCTTTATGATGTTAATGTCAAGAGACATGATGTTGATGTTTTAAAAGAGAAGGAAGAAAATTATTTTGAGGAATGAGAGTTGACAGTGACCAAGACGTAGAGGAATATGGTGACTACGGTGCATGAGGTCCATAGAGCCATATTAGAGGGGGATAGTGTAACTTCCCAGATTTAACGATTGCCCTCACTGTACCAACACTGATCTTTTTCAGCGTGTTTTGTCCTCACTCGCACGCACTCTGAGAAATTTTCCAGAGGGTCACCCATCCAAAAATTGTCCCAGGTGAAGCGCGCTTAACTTTGGAGTTCTTAAGTGAATAGCTCCCGAAAAGATGATGCACCTTCTTGGTATGAGTAGTACAAATTAAATCTGATAAGCCTTTCTCAACTAACCTCAGTCACATCTATAACTTTTCAGTCTCGTAATCCCTCTCATTCGGTGTGGTATCGGTTCATTCATGTGCCCCTTCGCCTCTAGAAGCCTGTCAGGAGCCGCTCATTGTCCGTGCAACCTCTTGGCATCGGCGATCACTCCTCGCCCTCTTTTGAGCCCCGGACCTCACATATAGTGACTACGGCGCAAGAGATCCGTAGAGCTATTTCAGTCTAGTACTATGGTTTATAGCTTGATCAAGCGAACAAAGGGGTCGCATCAATGAGCAAAATTCTCCTAAAATGTATTTTTGAGAATTTACATTGTACATGCTATGAATTATAGTTTGAGGATTTGAGACTGAAGTTCACTTAAAGATTTTGACGATGGTGTTTAAATTTTAAAGTTTAAAGTTGACAATTTTAAAGTTATTTTAAAGTACTGATGTTAAAGTTTAAAACGTATTTTTAGTATCGCTATTTTCAATGCATGTGTATGTACATTTAATATTTGATATCCAGGTTTGAGTTTACTGAGCCTCTTGGCTTACTAGATCTGATAGTGTGCAGGTGAGATTGAAGATGAGGTTTGAGGTGGGGGCGTTTGAGGAGCTCGGACACAGGCAGCGCACTCTCTAGACCTTCGTACCTTCTGCATTTTAGTATTGAGGATTTATGAGAAATTTTTGGAGGAAAACATGCATTATAGTTTTTGAATTATACGGTTTGAGATGTCGACGTTTGAAAGTTTTTTTGGGCTTTGCGCTTTATTGTGACATGACGTTATTTGATTTTTCGTTGATCGTGTTCTAATTCTGCGAGAATTGTTGGGTTATTGTCAATGCTACTATTCACGTGAATAATGACAAAAAAAAATTTATGCCTTTTATTTAAAGAAAAATAGTTTAGTGAGTCGAGTCGTTTCAAGACCGGTGACCAAAACTTGCTTACACAGGGTAGCTATGATTTTAAAAATTTGCATGATTCATGAATTTATGCCACAATCATTGTGAGACCTGGAAATTGTATTAAGGATTAATTGTTGAATTAATCGAATTTTGGTGATTTCTGGTGATTCAGATTTCATTTTTGAATGTTAGGTTGTATTTTCGCGTCGGCAATCGCATTTGGAACAATTCTGGAAATTTCGAGATTTTCGAATTTTGGGGGAAATCTGTTGGCAGATCTCATGACGTCAGCAACGTGTGTTGTCGTCGTGTGGCTGACGTAAGCATTGATGTTGAGAGATCTTTCGGTGAATCTGTTAGCAGATTTTATGACGTCAGCATCGCGTGGTTGCTTAGCGTGGATGACGTAAGCGTTGCTGGTTTGAGTCTTGTTGGAGAAATCTGTTGGCAGGTCTCATGACGTCAGCAGTGTGTGTTGTCGTTGTGTGGCTGACGTAAGCATTGTTGAGAGATCTGGTTGTTGGCAAGAAGTTCCTTACGCCGTCGTTTCAGGAGAGATCTGTTCTGAGCTTTTATGGAGAGATCTGATTCTAGCGTATTGTGAGACCAGACTTGCTTACGTAAGCAGAACTGTCCGTGGTTTTGGCGCTGTGCATTGTTGTTAGCGTGTTTCCAGATCTCAGCGCTTTTTGGATCAGATTTCTCCGTGGTGTGATGCAACGTTGTTTTGGGGTCGTAATTGTGTTTAGCGTGCGTAGTTGGTGAGGTCTGTTTTGTCGAAGGGTTATTTAAACAGATCTCTTGCGCTTATAAATTAGAAGCGTTTGCTTCGTTGCTTTTCACCAGATCCCATACTTAGAGAAATTTATCAGACTTTCGTTCTGCGTTGGACTCCTCTGGAAAGCCCTTTCATCTCGTACCCATTTTGGAAGCTATAGTTGGCTGAATCGAAAGCACGAAGTTGCTGTGGTTGTTCGCGCGTTGCGTGGTTGCAGGTAGCCTTTCGATTTTACGTTGGGATCTTGTTCTTGGCGTTGTTTTAAGCTTCCTAGTTAGTCGTTTGGGTAGGATTGAAGGCTGGGTCGTATTTATGAATTCCTGGCCGTGAGTTGTTGTGAGATGCCGTGAGTTTTTGCAGGCTCGTTCTGAATTGTGTATGCGTGTAATTTAACAGATTTCAGGACTGGGATTTCGTGAGCCTTGTGGTGGTGAGCGCTTAGCAGAATTCAGGTACGGGTTGAGCTTGTAAATACAGTAAGGTGACGGCTTGGATGAATTGTGAGATTGCTTTGTTGGCTTATGTGTTTACTTGCCTGTTGAGGCTGCCGATCTATGAGATGGCCGTGTGTTATGTGATATGTACTTGCTGATGTTGCTACTGTTTTCACATATGTTGATATGCTTGTCATTTCCAGCATGCGCATACACGTATTTGCATCTCATTCCAGTTTTATTGCCATCGTTTCGTTGTTCTTGTTCTGTTTCTTACCAAGATGCGAGGGCGAGCGGCAATACCGCACTCTCATCTCCCTGCTGGGTTAAGTTAGCCCCTATGCGCCGAGTGGCTAACTACCACAGTTCATAGGTTGGGCAACAGCAGGCCGAGTTGTTTGATGCATCTGGTATTCGGGTGTTGTGTCCCGGCGAGTGGTTAGCTACCACACTTGGAACACACCCAGTGGCCACCGTTTGTTGCAAATTCAGTTGAGCTGTGCATTGAGTTCCTTGACTCCCTCTGGGGCTTGGTTTGTTTTCCTTGCCTGTTGTGTTGTCCAGGTCATACAGTTGGTCGTGGTGCAGGTCCAGCTGGAGGTGCCCCAGGAGGTGGTTGAGTATCCCAGTAGCGTATAGCATATATTTATGTATCGGTATTATTAGCCAGGGGATGCCCTGTGCTTTGTCGTTTTATCCAGTGTCTGGAGTATGATACATGTATTGTTGCTATACTTGGTTGTTGCATTGTTATGTTGGTTTCCAACTGGGATATATATATTTTGAGTATCGCACTTTTTTAAATTGGGTGTTTTAAACCGTCGGGCCTAAAAGCAAAAAATTTTACCCACTTTTGATAAGCTTCCGCGTGTGTTGGGTTTTTACTTTGTTTAGAGCACGAGGCCTGACATTTTTGGTATCAGAGCTTAAGCTGGGATAAGCTCAATTTCTTTGATCACACTTGAGTCTAGGCATAGTGTCGTGTGTTGCATGTGCTTGACTTATATGACTATGTGATGCATATTTGTGTTATATGTTGTATCTGTTCCGCTTTTCCTTATCCTGTTGAGTGTATTTAGATGCCACCTAGACGTCGTGGTAGAGGTAGGGGGCAGTTCCAGGAGTCAGGAGGTCAGAACGAGGATCATTATTGTGGTCCTAGTCGTACTCGTGAGAGTAGCGAAGAGGGGGAAGCTGAGGCTCCGCCGGCTCCGGTGGAGAGAATGAATGTTGTTATAGCTCGGTTTCAGAGGATGAACCCTCCTGTCTTTAACGGCGACGAGTCGAGTGAGGATGCTGATTCGTGGCTCCATAACGTCATTCATCTTTTTGATCGGGCTCAGTATGACGATGAACTCCGGTTGAGGTTAGTGACCTTGTTACTGAGGAAGGCCGCAGAGCGCTGGTGGCGAGGCGCGTCTAGTACCTTAGTGGAGACTGGAGTTGGAATCACTTGGGACAGTTTCTGTGAGACCTTCAGGCAGGAGTATATCCACGATTCGTATGTGGCTGCCTGTGAGCGGGAGTTTCAGTTTTTGGAGCAGGGCTCGATGACTGTGCGCGAGTATGCTCGCAAGTTTTCTGCGTTGTTGGCTTATGTTCCGCTTGTTGCTGGCCGGGAGAGGCCCAAGAGTACCAGATTCGTGGAGGGCTTGAATGAATAGTTGTACCAGAATGTTTTGGCGAGCAAGCCCAAGTCGTATGCTGAGGCCGTTGATACTGCTATCCACATTGAGGAGGGCATGAGGAGCCGTCGTACGCGCAGAGCACAGGTAGTGCAGGCAGTGCAGGGTGGTAGACCTGTTGGTCAGGGAGCTCAGTCGTCTCAGAGTTCCCAGTTCGCTCATTATCCCCAGCAGCAGCAGCAGGTGGCTCAGCAGTCTGGCCGTCAGAGGTTTCGACCCCGCGGTCAGTAATTCAAGAAAAAGTCTGGTTCAGGGTCTTTCGGTTCAGGCAGCTCGAGTAGCAGCGGTTCTCGGATGGAGTTTTGCGGCTTTTGTGGTGGAAAGCATTCTTCCACCCAGTGTATTGGTGTGCAAGGTTCCTGCAATATTTGTGGACAGTATGGACATTATGCTAGGGTGTGTCCGACAGCTGGGTCGTCTCAGGGTGCAGCACAGCCTCAGGGTCGTGGAGGTCAGTCTAGGGGCCGTTATCAGTAGTTTCAGCAGCCCCGTCTGGGTGAGACTCAGTTCAGGCCGTTTTAGCAGCCTGGTCCTTCGCGTTTTGGACAATCGTCTCAGCCTTTCTTCCAAGGACCTCAGCATGCTAAGGCCAACGCCATCACGAGGGAGCAGGCCGAGGAGACACCGAGCCGAGTGATTGGAGGTACATGTCTTGTCTTTGACTTTCCTGCTCGTGTGTTGTTTGACACCGGTGCATCGCATTCATTTATTTCTGATTCGTTTGTTGTTGAGCATGGTCTGTGTACTGTCCCTTTGCACGATGCTGTTTCTATTTCTACCCCTGGTGGTATGAGCCTGTTCTCCCAGGAGGTTTTGTTGAATGGTGTGTTGCGGTTTGGTGAGCATGTTCTGTTAGCGAACTTGATCCGTTTGATGCTTTGGGTTTTCGATTGCATAGTTGGAATGGATGTGTTGTCCAACTATAGGGCCTCCGTGGATTGCTTCCATGGGATTGTGCGTTTTAGGCCTTTGTCTGGCGAGAAGTGGGACTTCTACGGTCAGGATTCGCGATTGAAGATTCCGTTGATTTCTGCGATGGAGATGTTTAGCTTGTTGTCTTTGGGGAATGCTGGCTTTATGATCTACGCTTTAGATGCGTCTTCTTTTTCTAGTGTTCAGCTTAGTGACGTTCCCGTTGTGCGACACTTTTCCGACGTGTTTCCGGAGGAGATTCCTGGTTTTCCTCCGAGGCGGGAGATAGACTTCATCATAGAGTTGGTTCCTGGCACAGCACCGATTTCGTGTGTAACGTCTGGCGCCTGCGGTGTTGAGAGAACTCAAGGACAATTAGATGATTTGCTGGAGAAAGGTTTTATCCGACCTAGTATGTCATCATGGGGAGCGCCCATCTTGTTTGTGAAAAAGAAGGATGGCTCAATGCGGATGTGCATTGATTTTCACCAGCTGAATAAAGCTACTGTCAAGAATAAGTACCCCTTGCTGAGAATCGATGATCTGTTTGATCAGTTGCAAGATTCTGCGGTGTGACGAGGTAGAGCTAGATCAGTCGTTGAGTTATCAGGAATATCCTTTGCAAATCCTTGGCAGAAAAGAGAAACATTTGAGGAATAATACCATTCCTTTGGTAATGGTACAGTGGAGCAAACATGGTAGGGAAGAAGCTACTTGGTAGCTGGAAGAAAAGATGCAGCGCGAGTGGCCGCATCTGTTTGAGTAGCTGTTGAGCTATATTTTCCAGTAGTATGTAGCTTTGTTCGTATTCCCTCCTTAGTTGTTGTAAATTGGTTGCTCAGTTATCTTGAACTCTTGGCCTTGTGTTGGGCGAGTTTCGGTTTAGTTTCTGCTGTTGTATCGGTTTTTCAATGCTGTGTTGTAATTCTGGAATTGTTGTTAATTTTCGTGGACGAAATCCTTTTTAGTGGGGGAGAAATGTGAGACCTGGAAATTGTATTAAGGTTAATTGTTGAATTAATCAAATTTTGGTGATTTCTGATGATTCAGATTTCATTTTTGAATGTTAGGTTGTATTTTCGGGTCGGAAATCGCATTTGGAACAATTCTGGAAATTTCGAGATTTTCGAATTTTGGGGGAAATCTGTTGGCAGATCTCATGACGTCAGCAGCGTGTGTTGTCGTCGTGTGGCTGACGTAAGCATTGCTGTTGAGAGATCTTTCGGAGAATCTGTTAGCAGATTTGATGATGTCAGCATCGCATGGTTGCTTAGCGTGGATGACGTAAGCGTTTCTGGTTTGAGTCTTGTTGGAGAAATCTGTTGGCAGGTCTCATGACGTCAGCAGCGTGTGTTGTCGTTGTGTGGCTGACGTAGGCATTGCTGTTGAGAGATCTGGTTGTTGGCAAGGAGTTCCTTACGCCGTCGTTTCAGGAGAGATCTGTTCTGAGATTTTATGGAGAGATCTGATTCTAGCGTAGTGTGAGATCAGACTTGCTTACGTAAGCAGAACTGTCCGCGGTTTTGGCGCTGTGCGTTGTTGTTAGCGTGTTTCCAGATCTCAGCGCTTATTGGATCAGATTTCTCCGTGGTGTGATGCGACGTTGTTTTGGGGTCGTAATTGTGTTTAGCGTGCATAGTTGGTGAGGTCTATTTTGCCGGTGGGTTATTTAAACAGATCTATTGCGCTTATAAATTAGAAGCGTTGGCTTCGTTGCTTCACCCGATCCCATACTTAGAGAAATTTATCAGACTTTTGTTCTCTGTTTTCTCAAACCCTTGTCACTGTTCACCGTGAACTTCTCCGGCCTTTTCCCGTCGATTCCGGCCACCGTTTTTCACGTTCAAGGTAGCGTTGGACTCCTCTTGAAAATCTCTTTCATCTCGTACCCATATTGGAAGCTAGGGTTGGCTGAATCGAAAGCACGAAGTTGCTGTGGTTGTTCGCGCGTTGCGTGGTTGCAGGTAGTCTTTCGATTTTACGTTGGGATCTTGTTTTTGGCGTTGTTTTAAGCTTCCTAGTTAGTCGTTTGGGTAGGATTGAAGGCTGGGTCGTATTTATGAATTTCTGGCCGTGAGTTGTTGTGAGATGCCGTGAGTTTTTGCAGGCTCGTTCTGAATTGTGTATGCGTGTAATTTAACAGATTTCAGGACTGGGATTTCGTGAGCCTTGTGGTGGTGAGCGCTTATCAGAATTCAGGTACGGGTTGAGCTTGTAAATTATAGTAAGGTGACGGCTTGGATGAATTGTGAGATGGCTTTGTTGGCTTATGTGTTTACTTGCCTGTTGAGGCTGCCGATCTATTAGATGGCCATGTGTTATGTGATATGTACTTGCTGATGTTGCTACTGTTTTCGCATATGTTGATATTCTTGTCATTTCCAGCATGCGCATACACGTATTTGCATCTCATTCCAGTTTTATTGCCATCGTTTCGTTTTTCTTGTTCTGTTTCTTACTAGGATGCGAGGGCGAGCGGCAATACCGCACTCTCATTTCCCTGCTGGGTTATGTTAGCCCCTATGCGCCGAGTGGCTAACTACCACAGTTCATAGGTTGGGCAACAGCAGGCCGAGTTGTTTGATGCATCCGGTATTCGGGTGTTGTGTCCCGGCGAGTTCTTAGCTACCACACTTGGAACACACCCAGTGGCAACCGTTTGTTGCAAATTCAGTTGAGCTGTGCATTGAGTTCCTTGACTTCCTTCTCGGTTGGAGTCTGTTGTTGTTGTTCAGCATCTCATGCATAGCATCTGCATTTTATTCTTGCTGCATATTGCTGATTTATAGTTGCTCTCCGTACTGGGGTTTGACCCCATGTCCCTCTGGGGCTTGGTCTTGCCTGTTGTGTTGTCCAGGTCATACAGCTGGTCGTGGTGCAGGTCCAGCTGGAGGTGCCCCAGGAGGTGTTTGAGTATCCCAGTAGCGTATAGCATATATGTTAGAGTAGATGCCCAACTAGCCAACTTGTGGCGTGTGGGTTTATAGACTATTGTATGAAACAGTCTTTATATATATGATATTCGCATTCTTTTGCATGGCATTCTTTACTTTCATTATGTGTGTAATGATTTACAATTGCGTTGAGTAAAGACCTAGAATGCACTAAAGCGTATGTTAGATGTGATAGTGGGTATGACGGCTATCATGAAACACATCTAATAGTCGATGTGTATTCTGAACATGTTCCTAGTCGATTGGGCAGTCAAAATGAGGATAAGGCCGCCCGAGTTCGAGACTAGTATCTGCGATGCGAAGTACCATGTTTCATTGGTAGGGAACATTGTGATGTTCTGAGCATGCAGATAGATAGTGACCTGGTGATCTATCGAAC
>KQ996037.1:41330-52986 GCA_001598015.1 Dorcoceras hygrometricum | reverse complement strand
TGGAGAAGGGTTTCATCCGCCCTAGTATGTCACCGTGGGGAGCGCCCATTTTGTTTGTAAAGAAGAAGGATGGCTCAAATGTGCTGTGCATTGATTTTCGTCAGTTGAATAAAGCCACTGTGAAGAATAAGTACCCGTTGCCGAGAATTGATGATTGATCAGTTGAGTTGCAAGGTTCTGCGGTGTATTCTAAGATTGATCTTCGTTCCGGGTACCATCAGCTCAGAGTAAGGGACCAAGATGTCGCGAAGACTGCGTTTCGTACGAGGTACGGACATTTTGAGTTTTTGGTGATGCCGTTTGGGTTGACAAACGCGCCAGCAGTCTTCATGGATCTGATGAATCGTTGAGCTTTATTAGCAACCCGTTGGATTTATGTTCTGAATGCCTTGTGTTTAGCAGGCTTTTACCAGAGTCTTCGGGATTTCTCGCAGTGTTATTGTTGCTCAGTACAAGGTACGGATTTGAGCTTTTATTACAGCGAAGTTATGGCTTTGATGGATTGTAGTCGCTGGTGTGTGGGTTTGCCGTGGCTGGTGGTTAGCAACCCGTTGGATTTATGTTCTGAATGCCGTGTGTTTAGCAGGCTTTTACCAGAGTCTTCGGGATTTCTCGCAGTGTTATTGTTGCTCAGTACAAGGTACGGATTTGAGCTTTTATTACAGCGAAGTTATGGCTTGGATGAATTGTAGTCGCTGGTATGTGGATTCGCCGTGCCTGCTGGTTGTGTTCTGTTGAGAAGTGTGTATGCTATTGGTGTAATTGCTGCGTTGCATATGTTTTTGATGCAATCATAGCTATACGACGGGATCCATTAGCATTGCCCTCGGGACCAATCACAAGAGGACGCAGCAAGAGGTTCAAAGAAGCCCTTCACGGACTCGTCTTGAGCACCCAAGAAATGTTTAAAGAAGAGCCTGCACATGAAAAGCTAGTTGGAGGATTAAGAGATTATATTATCAATATTATTCAAGTCCAAGACTAGCAAATGAAGGATGAGCAAAAGACAAGTACATGCATGCGCTGCATGTATAGGACATTTGGTTTCACATGCATAAGACATTTGGTTTGTTTTGGCTTTTAATTACTTTCCTTAAGTAATTACCTCCCATGACTAGGAGATTTGTTTCCTTATAAAGAGGGATTCTAAGAGATTGAGTTTTCCATGACTAGGAGATTTGTTTCCTTATAAAGAGGGATTCTAAGAGATTGAGTTTTCCATGACTAGGAGATTTGTTTCCTTATAAAGAGGGATTCTAAGAGATTGAGTTTTCCATGACTAGGAGATTTGTTTCCTTATAAAGAGGGATTCTAAGAGATTGAGTTTTCCATGACTAGGAGATTTGTTTCCTTATAAAGAGGGATTCTAAGAGATTGAGTTTTCCATGACTAGGAGATTTGTTTCCTTATAAAGAGGGATTCTAGGAGATTGAGTCTTCCATGACTAGGAGATTTGTTTCCTTATAAAGAGGGATTCTAGGAGATTGAGTCTTCCATGACTAGGAGATTTGTTTCCTTATAAAGAGGGATTCTAGGAGATTGAGTCTTCCATGACTAGGAGATTTGTTTCCTTATAAAGAGGGATTCTAGGAGATTGAGTCTTCCATGACTAGGAGATTTGTTTCCTTATAAAGAGGGATTCTAGGAGATTGAGTCTTCCATGACTAGGAGATTTGTTTCCTTATAAAGAGGGATTCTAGGAGATTGAGTCTTCCATGACTAGGAGATTTGTTTCCTTATAAAGAGGGATTCTAGGAGATTGAGTCTTCCATGACTAGGAGATTTGTTTCCTTATAAAGAGGGATTCTAGGTTGGAAAGAATCATTAGGACTCTTGGAAACAAGTCTATATATATATTAGGAGATGTATTTCGAAATTTATTGAAGTTTTATGATTAAAAACCTTTTGTTTGCTTGCAAACTTGGTGTTTACCTCAAAAAATCAAACTTATCAAAGTCTATAACTTTGTGGCGTTTGTCGGTTGATCTTCGCACGGATTGTCAAAGACGAGTTCCTTTGAAGGTTCGTTTGAGATTAATCGTTTTCTTTTCTTTGTGATTTTTGTTCCTTTGAGAATTCATAAGGAAAAGGATTTCCCACATCCTAAAACATCTTGTTCTAACGATCGGACATAATTCGATTCTCTTGGCTATTGAATTGAGGGCGCGTGGCAATCAATATCACGTGTTTGCCTTTTTTAACCAACGAGAATCATATCATTTTACCTCGGGTCCCGAGCTGAACATTTAGTGGTATCACAATCTTCGATTAAAAACAGAATATTATGGCTTAAATGGTGAGAAAAAGAGAGAGAGAACATGCCTTTATTGGAGAATAATGAAGAACTGCGAGTTACCGAAGCGGGGGACGCGAGATCGGGACAAACGACCTTGAAAACACCAAAAACTTGAAGAATTCGAGCTTGAGGGAGGGAGGAGGCGTGGGAGTGAGGGGAGTAAGGAGGTGGAGGCTAGGTTTACAAGAAAATTAGGTTTGTGAGAATGAGTGATTCCAAAATGACCCCTCCAAATTATTTAATTAAGAAAATTAAGAGTTTCCCTATACTAACCCTCCACTTATTTAAAATGTTGAATAAAACTCTAAACATAGGCTTTAAAATCTTAATTTTTGTAATATGTGGCCTCCTCAATTTTAAAACATAAGAAAGTCCATTAAAACAGCAAGTATAGGTGAAAAACGGGTTCCCCTCAACTAATGATCATAGAAGCTCATTTTTCGAAAATTGCTGGTTAAAAAAATAATAAATTTGTTCTTAAAAATCTGAGGGCATAAACTTTCAATAAATTTTTATCTCGGTCATCCCTAGTCTCGTCCATGCGTCCGGAACTCAAACAGACTGAAAACATGACATGCACATCATGCAACATAAAACCATAATTAATTAAAATAAAATAGCATATAATTTTCTAAAATAATTTTCCCCCTAGTCATACACTCATTTCCACGTAATTAGGATTTATGGGCGTTACATATGGACTTTGATAAGTTTGATTTTTTTAAGGAACACACCAACTTTTCAATAAAAAGAAAAGGATTTTTATTCATAAACTTCCATAATTTCAAAATCTACCTCCTAATATATATATAACTTGTTTCCAAGAGTCCTAATGATTCCTTACAATCTAGAATCCCTTTTTGTTAGGATAACAAATCTCCTAGTCATGGAAAGACTCACTCTCATATCTTATCTAATACTATTTAAAAATTTTATCTTAAGGAAAGTAATTTAAAAGCCAAAACCAACCAAATGTCCTATGCATGCGAAACCAAATGTCCTATGCATGCAGCGCATGCATGCACTCGTTTTTTTTGTTCATCCTCCATTTGCTAGTCTTGGACTTGAATAATATTGACAATATAAACTCTTAACCCTCAAACTAGCTTTTCATGTGCGGGATTCCCCTCTTCCTTAAACATTTCTTGGGTGCTCAAAACGATTCCGTGAAGGGCTTTTGTGAAATTCTTGCTACGTCCTCTTGTGATCTGTCCCGAGGGCAATGCTAATGGATCCCGTCGTATAGCTGTGATTGCATCACGATCTTGTGACAGGGTTATAGCATACGCCTCTAGACAGCTAAAAGTGCACGAGAATGATTACATGACGCATGATTTTGAGCTAGCAGCATTTGTTTTGCACTCAAAATTTGGAGGCATTATCTGTATGGAGAGAAGTGCAAGATATCCAGCGACCATAAGAGCCTGAAGTACTTCTTCACGCAGAAGGAGTTGAACATGAGATAGAGGAGATGTCTAGAGTTGGTGAAAGACTACGACTGTAAGATTATCTACTGTCAGGCCCCGTGCTAATTACTCACAATTAACACAAAATAAACGCATAAACACGGAAGCTAAAATCAGGGCTTAAAAATTTTTCGAAATCATTTAGTCCTGAACGTAAAAACATACATTCAAAATATCGATAATCAAAATATAAGTTAACTCAAACTTATACAAACCAGGTAGCAATAAATCTCAAGTCTAATACAAATCCCCAATACATAGAAACACGGGCCATCCCCCGGTTCAGTACATAATAAAAGTAGACTGGGACTCAAGAGAACGGGGATCGACCAGCTGTATCACTACTCTGTCCAGCCTGACTACCTGAAGATCCTGCAAATGGGTAACACAGACCCAAGACACAAAAGCAGAAAAACAAAATACTAGGTCAAGACTCAGTACGAAGAGCTATCAAAACAGCTAACCATGCAACATGCCATAAATCAACGCTATGAATGCATGAATGTTATCAAAGAATCGGATAGCTTGACCAGCCTATCAACTGGAAAATCAAATCAAGCCTCTATACCACTCGCAGCCAATCAGCCGGTGGAAATCATCGGTCCGTGATCATCGGGGCCCGTCAGCCCATCACAGCTAGGTGGTAGACACTCGAATCCGGTATTCACCACTCCGATGATAGCGTTGGACTTTGCAGGCACGACTCATCAGTCAGCCAGTCACAACGTGGCACCCAATCAGGTCATCAAATCAATCTGTCAAGGCTCAATATGTATGCATGTATGCCAATCAATATCAAAGCATAATGCATAAATCAATACAATAAAACAACATGCAAATCAATCAATTACACACACTGTTTCACGTAATAATCACAGTCGTAAGCCAACAGATTCCATAGCAGGGAAATACAGTCATGTTCACGCTTCAAGCTATTAAGAGCTGCCCAATCGTACCTTAACTCCTCAAATTCTACCTCAACAAATCTCAAGAACCACGGCCAGCAACTAAATCAAGTCCACGGCCTTAGAAGCTCCACGGCAAAGCTCAACCAAAATCCTGGGAACTGAAATCTGTTTCAAGGCCTCGAGAATTAGCTTAACTCAAGCACAAATCTAAGCCTTAATACTCTAATACCTACGGCCAGAACTCAACACAAGATCTGCCTAGATACTCAGGTAATAACAACGAGATAAAGGCTCAAAATAACAAAGGATGCTCACCCAAAAGCTCACTCTAGCAGGAGAACGCACAGATCTCACGGCACGAAGACACAGCAACTTCGCCCTTCTTCTCCGACGCTAATTCAGGTTCTCTAATGGGTAGCAAACGAAAGATCTAAGCTAGGGGTGTCCAACGCCACCAATATTATAAAAAACAGAGGCTGATGCAATGGGAATCGGCGATTGAAAGTTATGGTGAACAGTAGAAAGTCGAGGGTTTCGAAGATGAGGATAAGAAATATCAGGTTGAGAAATATTCTAAGTGTAGTTCGACACTTCTATTTATTCCTCAACTCAAAAGCTACTGTCTAAATCAAACACCGACAAAAACAGATCCCTACATCGCTCGCAAATGCAAAACATATCTCTCAATTGGCGCTAAGTCCCATCAGACTTCACACTAGCAAAACACGCTCGCGCACAACACTAAACGGAAGCGTTCCAATAAAACAGATCTCAGCGCTCAATACGTTGCTCTCGCGCGCAAGTCCGAAACGACGGCGTATGGGTAAAAACAGATCTCAATCAACGCTAAGGATCAAAACGACGACGCACAGAGAAATAGATCTCTCCTCAACGCACTACGCTAGCGCTCAAACAAACGTCAACTCTATCTCGTTGACTTACACGTGTCACCTTCTCACGCGACGCGCTAACTCGACCAGATCTCTCACAAGCGCTAGCAGATCCCTCACCAATTCAAATTGCGTTGACTCGCGTTGACATCCGAAATTACGAAATGCAAGCGCTTCACCCTTGGTCATCCAGACCTCACCAACACGACATCGTTTCATCTAAATCTCGCGGCAATCTAACATGTAGGAAAACCAGATTTCTAATATAACTTCATCACTTCATACCAAACACGACCAGATTTCACCCGATAGCTTTAGCGAACAGATCTCACTCACCAGACCTCTCCGCTTGCGCTAAAATCAAGCGTTACTAAGGAAATCAGATTTCTATCATAATTTCTACAATTCAACTCCAAATTCCAAACGGATTTCACCCAAAATCCTAAAATTCGAAATCTGAAAATATGATTAATCCCTAATCCGAAACCTGATTCCTCACATCTCCCCAACTTAAGAGATTTCGTCCTCGAAATCAAAGACAAACCAAGGCAGAAACAATCAAACATTCAAATCGACACAAACATCTACTCAAATTCGAATAAAAACCAGAAATTTACCTGGAAAAATCTGCACAATCAGTGCTCAAACAGATGAGGCCAGTCTTGTCTCATCTTCTCCTCAACTTCCCAAGTTGCTTCTTCTCGGCCATGCTTGCTCCATTGGACCATCACCAACGGAATTATCTTGTTTCTCAACTGCTTCTCCTTTCTATCCAGAATCTGCACCGGATATTCGACATAACTCAAGGCAGAATCTAGCTCAACTTCGTCAGTTCTCAAAACATGGGACGGATCCGGCTCATATTTCCTTAACATAGACACATGAAAGACGTCATGCATCGCTGCTAACTCCTCGGGTAGCCCAATCTATAAGCCAACTGTCCAATCCGCTCAACAATCTCAAAAGGACCAACGAATCTGGGAGCCAACTTGCCTTTAAATCTGAATCGCATCACACTCTTGAAAGGAGAAATCTTGAGAAACACACAATCGCCAACCTCAAACTCTAACGGTCGACGCCTTCTATTAGCATAGCTAGAGAAACGGTCTTGAGTAGCTTTCATTCTACTCCGAATCAAGTCAATTTGATCCTTCATGTGCTGAACAAACTCCGGTGTAGAAAGCTCTCTCACCAACTTCTTCCCAACAAATCGGGGATCTGCACTTTCGACCATACAACGCCTCAAACGGAGCCATTCCGATAGTCACCTGGTAGCTGTTATTATATGAAAACTCAATCAAGGACAAAGAATCCTGCAAGCCACCACTGAAATCCATCACAATAGCACGCAGCATGTCCTCTAAAGTCTGGATAGTCCGCTCAGACTGTCCGTCTGTCTGTGGGTGATAGGCCGTACTCATAGCCAATCTCGAACCCATCGCTGCCTGCAAACTCTTCCAAAATCGAGAAGTGAACCTCGGATCTCTGTCGGACACTATCGAAACCGGAAATCCATGCAATCTAACCACATGGTCGATGTACAGCTTCGCCATTTTCTTCATAGAGCACCTCACATCATAGGGAATGAAATGGGCTGACTTCGAAAGTCTATCAATCACAACCCAAATAGCCTCACATCCCCTGCTCGATCGAGGTAGATGAGTCACGAAATCCATGGCGATGTGCTCCCAATTCCATTGGGGCACCTCCAAACTCTGCAGCAAACCACCAGGTCTCATTCTCTCGGCCTTGACCTGTTGGCAATTCAAACACCTAGCAACAAAAGCCGAAATGACGCTCTTCATGCCTGTCCACCAGTAGTGAGACTTCAAGGCATGATACATATTCCTTTTGCCTGGATGCACACTGTACCGACTACAATGCGCTTCATTCATGATGGCCTCCTTCAAACCAATCAGGTTTGGAACCACTAATCTCCCTCGAAATCTCCGAAGAAACAGAGAAGTCATTAGACTGACCATTCTGGGCCTTAATCCTCAACTCATGGATATAGGGATCAGTCCTCTGCGCCTCCCTGATGTCATGCAAAAGCTGTGGCTCAACCTGCATCGTAGAAACCATGAAGTACTGATCGCTCGGCTGAAATCTCCAACCCGAAGTACTCAATTGCTCATAGACTCTCGAAGCATTCAAAAACGAAAGCATTGTAGGCTGGGTCTTCCTAATCAATGCGTCGGCAACTGAGTTCATCCGCCCAGGCTGATACTGAATCTCACAGTTAAAGTCCTTGAGCAACTCCATCCATCGTCGCTGCCTCATGTTCAAGTCTGACTGCGTGAAGATGTATTTCAAGCTCTTGTGGTCGGTGTACACCACAAATTCTTCACCATAAAGATAATGCCGCCAAATCTTCAAGGAAAACACTATCGCAGCCAACTCTAAATCGTGAAAAGGGTACCTCGTCTCGTGAGGCTTCAACTGTCGAGATGCATAGGCAATCACGTACCCGTTCTGCATCAGAACACATCCTAAACCATTGAGAGAAGCATCGGAGCACACCACGAATTCTCCGGATCCAGACGGTAGAGCCAACACAGGAGCAGTAGTCAACTTCTCCTTCAACGTCTGAAAACTGTTCTCGCACTCATCTGTCCACTCAAATCTCTTATCCTTTTGAGTCAACTGAGTCAGAGGCTTAGCTATCGAAGAAAACTTCTCGATAAAACGCCTATAATAACCAGCCAATCCCAAGAAACTACGGATCTCAGAAACATTTTGAGGTCTCTCCCAGTTAAGAACTGCTTCGACCTTGCTCGGATCTACCGAAATTCCTTGTGCTGAAATCACATGACCCAAAAAGATAATTCTGTCCAGCCAAAATTCACACTTGCTGAACTTAGCATAGAGCTGCGAGTCTCTCAATCTCTGCAACACCAGTCTAAGATGCTTCTTATGCTCTCTTAAGCTCCTCGAGTAAATAAGGATGTCATCAATAAAGACGATCACGAACCGATCAATATACTCGCTGAAGACGCGATTCATCAAATCCATGAACACAGCTGGGGCATTTGTCAATCCAAACGGCATGACAAGAAACTCGTAATGCCCATATCTAGTCCGGAAAGCTGTCTTCGCCACGTCAGCGCCTCTAATCCGCAACTGGTGATAACCAGAGCGCAAATCAATCTTCGACTACACGACCGATCCCTGCAACTGGTCGAACAAGTCATCAATCCTCGGCAAAGGATACTTGTTCTTCACTGTTTCTTTATTCAGCTGTCTGAAATCCACACACATCCTCATGGATCCATCCTTCTTCTTCACGAAAAGATCGGAGCTCCCCAAGGCGACATGCTCGGCCTGATGAAGCCTTTCTCCAAGAGGTCTCTCAACTCATCCTTCAGCTCTCTCAACTCTGATGGCGCCAACCAATACGGAGCTCTAGAAATCGGGGCGGTACCGGGCACCAACTCGATACTGAAGTCAATCTCGCGCCTCGGAGGGAATCCAGGTATCTCGTCTGGAAACACGTCGGGAAACTCTCAAACAACAGGAATATCATTCTACTCTAATCGCTGCTCTTGGGAACTATCAAGCGCGTAGATCATGAATCCAGCATTTCCGAGCGATAGCAGGCTAAACATCTCCATGGCGGAAACCAGCGGAATCTTCGGACGCGAATCAGCACCGTAGAAATCCCACTTCTCACCCGAATCAGGGCGAAATCTCACCACACCATGGAAGCAATCAACTGTAGCCTTATAGCTAGACAGCACATCCATCCCCAAGATACAATCAAAAATCTCTAATCCCCAAAACAATCAGATTGGAGACCAAAACATACTCATCAAATCTAATCAGACAATCAAGCACTACCTCTCGAGACCAAAGACTCACACCAGCAGGAGTAGACACAGACACGACATCACACAATGGGGAGGAACTCAACCCATGCTCAAACACAAACAACTCAGATATGAAAGAATGTGATGCACCAGTGTCAAAAAGAACTCTCGCAGGATAATAAAAAATAAAGCATGTACCTCCAATCACCATGCCAGGCGTCTCCTCAGCCTGCTCTCTGTTCAAAGCGTTCGCCTGAGCCTGCTGGGAAATCTGAAACTGAGGTCGGGAAGGTCCTCCAAACCTAGATGGCTCACGAGGCTGAAATCCTGATCGCTGGGACTGAGAGAAACTGCTGTCGCTGCGAAGAACCACCAGCGGAACCCTGCTGTGACTGTCCAGAAGACCGCCCTCCTATCGAAGGACACGCCCTAGCGAAATGTCCCGGCTGACCACAAAGATGGCAAAGTCCTCTAACTCCACGACACTGCGAAGTCTCATGTCTCCCTCCACACTGTCCACAAAATCCGCCGCCAGAACCACTGCCTGAACTGCAATTACAGTAGATGTCTAAACAATTCCTACAAGCCAATCGGATCCTTTGTTTTAACTAAAACTTGTTCGGTTTTCATATGCATTGTTTGGTTTAAAACAGAGCACGCTTCTTTCAGAATTTGGCATATTGAATTGAATGCGTTTCTTCCTTAGGCATTTACAAATCATATAAATAGTATTTTAAGTTGCTTCATGCATCATTATTTTCAAGAATCAAATCATATAAAGCGGTGTTCTCTCTCGAAAAGCCGAACCAAATACTTTCAAAGAATTTTAAAGGAAACAGGCGCGTTAGGAGTTGCTGAATTTCTACCGTGATTTGTGTTCAATAATTCAGGCAAGTAACTCTGTTTCTTGCTCACTCAGTGAAAGCATATATATTCAATTCTGTTTGCATGATTGTATGAGATTTTAAAGAAAGGAAGATGGCTTCGGCTGTTCTTCAAAACCAGAAAAGTTTATGCTCTGTTTTTATAAAGGTTGCGTTTACTGTGATTTTAACCCAGAAAGTTTACAGAAAATAGTTTGATGATGTTCTATCAGTTATTTCTTAAGTTTTCTTCAAAAATTTCCTCGAAATAGCTTACAAGTAGCTTATTCGATCGTTTCCAGAAATTTCTTCAGATATTTTGAATTCTTCAGACAAAGGTAACCTTTGTATTTCATGGTTATCTATATGTTAAGTAGGAGAGCTGGTAATTTGCCATCAGCTGGGAGTTTGTTCATCAAGTACTAGCATATTTCAGCAGATGCTTTGCTTTCGTAAATTCAGCAGATGCATATTTCAGCAGATGCTTTGCTTTCGTAAATTCAGCAGATGCATATTTCAGCAGATGCTTTGCTTTCGTAAATTTCAGTAGATGTATTTCATTTCATTATTTCAGCAGTTGCTTTACTTGTTTCTAAGTACTGTTCATCTCAGCTGGTTACTGTTCATTCTTCGTTTTCTTCAACAGATAACAAAATTTCAGAATTTGATTCCTATTCAATTTCGAATCATTTCAAATACTATATTCGATTCAATTGACAGATTCAAGTAGCATTTTTATTCAGTTTTCATTTTCACAAGCTTTACAGAGAAATCATTTACAGTTCTAGAACATCATTAGACGAGAGAAAACCAGTAAACGTACAGAGAGAAAGAAAACAGATTTTTAGAAAGAAGAGAAAGAGCAGAACAATGTTTTAGAAAATGTTTTAAGTTATGACAACTAAGAGGGTCCCCAGAGGAAGGGTGAGTGTGCGGCTGACGAGCCGTATGCCCTTTTAACAGAGGAAGGATCAGGTGTATAGGTCGACGGATCTATATATCCCTTCACCATGAGCCATAGTGCTAGAAACTGATATCAGGAGTTTGATCAAGCGAATTGGACCAAAATGTTTAAAGTTTTGTCATAATTTCAGAAGAGCGCAAAATGTGATTTTAGTCATAGCTCCAGTATATGTTTAAAGAAAATGTTTTAAGAATTTGATTATGTTTTATGCTTTCAGTTTCTTTCAGAATTCTCAGATATAGATATATGCTAGTGCGCTTGTTCATTTCAAAGCGTACGCAGATTTTCAGATTATGTATTCAGCTTTCAGTATCATTTCTATTGCATGATTTTGCTATTCCAGATTTACCTGCTGAGCCTTTGGCTCACTAGTTTTCATTGAGTGCAGGTAATCAGCAGTAGGTGCTGGAGGGAGTAGTGGCTGGTTGGACAGTGTGGTTTATCGTGGACATCTTCCATTGTT
>KQ996037.1:16800-40881 GCA_001598015.1 Dorcoceras hygrometricum | reverse complement strand
GCTATGAAAAGTGTTTATCAGCTTATTTTACTTTCGCTCACTTCATTGTTTCAATTGTTCCGCATTTCAGCAGCAACGAATTGTGTTTATTCGCAATTTAGTCCAGAATTTGGTAACGACTTTTATGTTTATTAAGATCGAAAAATTTGGGTCTTTTAATTCGAACCACAAATTTCTAAATTTACTTTGAGAAAAGTCTGGGTCGTTACATCTCATGTCTCCCTCCGCACTGCCCGCAAAATCCACCGCCAGAACCACTGCCTGAACCGCTGCCAGAACCAGAACTCACGGACCCAAAGGAACTCGAATGGCCCTTCTTCTTGAATTGCTTCCCTCGAGGTCGAAACTGCTGGCGACTCGACTGCTGTGACCCCTGAGGATACTGATACGACTGCGACACCACCGGCACTGGCTGAGGAGCACGTCCAGTCGTCTGCTGCACCGGAGCCTCGGGATCTATCAAACTCTCCTCAATATCAACCGCATTGTTCACAGATTCCATAAAGGTCGCCGGGGACCCAGACAACACCATCCGGTAAAGATCAGGTCTCAAGCCCTTCAAGAATTTGTTCCTCTTCGTCCGCTCTTGGTTCGCTACATGTGGCATGTACACCAAAAGTGCAGAAAACTAACTCGCATACTCGGCCACTCGCATGTTACCCTACTTGGGGTTGTCGAACTCTCGCTCTTGGCTGGCGAAGTAAGACTCCGGGGTATATTCCTGACGGAACGCCTCACAAAAACTCTCCCAGGTGATCACTGCTCCACTATCACGAAGCATCCTAGAAGTGCCTCTCCACCCGCCCTGCGCGTCATCCCGCATCTGTAGCACTGCTAACTTCAGTCTCTTTTCTGGAGCGTACTCCAAGGTATCGAATAGCTCCTCCATCTGTACTAGCCATGCCTCAGCTCTCGCACCGCCCTCAGTAGCAGCACAAGTCGGAGGGTTTGTACGCTGAAATCGTGCTAAGACTAGTTCCATCCCGCCCAACCGTCGGGTCACATCCTACCTGATGAACATCCTCGTCACTGTCTGGAGCCCTAGACCCCTCGGAACACCTAGATCTACCCCTCCTCGGCGGCATCTACACAAGTCTAGAGGTAAGGCTAACAACAGATAAACATCAAGGCAGATAATAATCACATAAGCCAAAGAGTCAATCAACAATCAAATCAAAACTCTGTGCCTAGACTCGAGTGTGATCAAAAGAAAATCGAGCTTATCCCAGTTTAAGCTCTGATACCAAAAATGTCAGGCCCCGTGCTAATTACTCACAATTAACACAAAA
Source organism: Dorcoceras hygrometricum (assembly GCA_001598015.1). Classification (NCBI taxonomy): domain Eukaryota; kingdom Viridiplantae; phylum Streptophyta; class Magnoliopsida; order Lamiales; family Gesneriaceae; genus Dorcoceras; species Dorcoceras hygrometricum. Next base: position 39,592 of record KQ996037.1, on the reverse strand, counting down.
TAAACACGGAAACTAAAATCAGGGCTTAAAAATTTTTCGAAATTATTTAGCCCTGAACGTAAAAACATACATTCAAAATATCGATAATCAAAATATAAGTTAACTCAAACTTAGACAAACCAGGTAGCAATAAATCTCAAGTCTAATACAAATCCCCAATACATAGAAACACGGGGCATCCCCCGGTTCAGTACATAATAAAAGTAGACTGGGACTCAAGAGAACGGGGATCGACCAGCTGTACCACTACTCTGTCCAGCCTGGCTACTTGAAGATCCTGCAAATGGGTAACACAGACCCAAGACAAAAAAGCAGGAAAACAAAATACGAGGTCAAGCCTCAGTACGAAGAGCTATCAAAACAGCTAAACATGCAACATGCCATAAATCAATGCTATGAATGCATGAAGGCTATCAAAGAATCGGATAGCTAGACCAGCCTATCAACTGGCAAATCAAATCAAGCCTCTATACCACTCGCAGCCAATCAGCCAGTGGAAATCATCGGTCCGTGATCATCGGGGCCCGTCAACCCATCACAGCTCGGTGGTAGACACTCGAATCCGGTAGTCACCACTCCGATAATAGCGTTGGACTTTGCAGGCACGACTCATCAGTCAGCCAGTCACAACGTGGCACCCAATCAGGTCATCAAATCAATCTGTCAAGGCTCAATATGTATGCATGTATGCCAATCAATATCAAAGCATAATGCATAAAATCAATACAATAAAACAGCATGCAAATCAATCAATTACACACACTGTTTCACGTAATAATCACAGTCGTAAGCCAACAGATTCCATAGCAGGGAAATACAGCCATGTTCGCGCTTCAATCTATTAAGAGCTGCCCAATCGTACCTTGAGGAGCCCTCAACAAATCTCAAGAACCACGGCCAGCAACTAAATCAAGTCCACGGCCTTAGAAGCTCCACGGCAAAGCTCAACCAAAATCCTGGGAACTGAAATCTGTTTCAAGGCCTCGAGAATTAGCTTAACTCAAGCACAAATCTAAGCCTTAATACTCTAATACCTACGGCCAGAACTCAACACAAGATCTGCCTAGCTACGCAGGTAATAACAACGAGATAGAGGCTCAAAATAACAAAGGATGCTCACCCAAAAGCTCACGCTAGCAGGAGAACGCACAGATCTCACGGCACGAAGACACAGCAGCTTCGCCCTTCTTCTCCGACGCTAATTCAAGTTCTCTAATGGGTAGCAAACGAAAGATCTAAGCTAGGGGAGTCCAACGCCACCAAGATTATCAAAAACAGAGGCTGGATGCGATGGGAATCGGCGATTGAAAGTTACGGTGAACAGTAAAAAGTCGAGGGTTTCGAAGATGGGGATAAGAAATATCAGGTTGAGAAATATTCTAAGTGTAGTTCGACACTTCTATTTATTCCTCAACTCAAAAGCTACTGTCTAAATCAAACATCGACAAAAACAGATCCCTGCATCGCTCGCAAATGCAAAACAGATCTCTCAATTGGCGCTAAGTCCCATCATACTTCACACTAGCAAAACACGCTCGCGCACAACACTAAACGGCAGCGTTCCAATAAAACAGATCTCAGCGCTCAATACGTTGCTATCGCGCGCAAGTCCGAAACGACGGCGTATGGGTAAAAACAGATCTCACAATCAACGCTAAGGATCAAAACGACGACGCACAGAGAAATAGATCTCTACTCAACGCACTACGCTAGCGCTCAAAAAGACGTCAACTCTATCTCGTTGACTTACACGTGTCACCTTCTCACGCGACGCGCTAACTCGACCAGATCTCTCACAAGCGCTAGCAGATCCCTCACCAATTCAAATTGCGTTGACTCGCGTTGACATCCGAAATTACGAAATGCAAGCGCTTCACCCTTGGTCATCCAGACCTCACCAACACGACACCGTTTCATCTAAATCTCGCGGCAATCACGCTAACATGTAGGAAAACCAGATTTCTAATATAACTTCATCACTTCAACTCCAAACACGACCAGATTTCACCCGATAGCTTTAGCGAACAGATCTCACTCACCAGACCTCTCCGCTTGCGCTAAAATCAAGCGTTACTAAGGAAATCAGATTTCTATCATAATTTCTACAATTCAACTCCAAATTCCAAACGGATTTCACCCAAAATCCTAAAATTCGAAATCTGAAAATATGATTAATCCTAATCCGAAACCTGATTCCTCACATCTACCATCTTGGGAAAGCTAACATTGTGTCCGATGCATTGAGTAGGAAGATCGAAGTTGTAGCTCATATGACAATCACAGAGCCGTTACAACGAGAGATTCAGAGTTTAGGCTAGAAGTTTATACTGCAGGGAGAGATTCATAGACTGAATTCAGTGACCGTTACATCTAATAGATCGCATTCGCGATAGCCAGGCTAGTGATGAGCAGTTGCAGAAGTGGAGGTTGAAAGATGAGGAGAAAGGAAGTGGACTGTACACCGTGGATTACGGGATTGTGAAGTTTAGAGGACGATTTTGGGTTCCTTTAGGTGATGCACTGAGAGAGTTGATTATGACAGAGGCTCATGCATCACCGTATTCGGTTCACCCAGGGAGCACGAAGATGTACATGGACCTACATCAGTTTTATTGGTGGCCGGTCATGAAGCGCGATATCAGCCATTTTGTGTCCGAGTGCTTGACTTGTCAACAGGTCAAGACAAAACACCAGAGACCCGCTGAACTACTAAGACCACTCCCTATTCCAGAGTGGAAGTGGGAGAGAATTTCGATGCACTTTGTAGTGGGATTGCCAAGGACTGTTATGGGATCGAATTCTATATGGGTGACTGTGGACCGACTAACCAAGTTGGCACATTTTCTACAGGTGAAGATAACGTTCACCATGACACAGTACACAGAGATGTATATCCGCGAGATTTTTAGACTGCATGGGATTCCAGTCTCGATTGTGTCGGAACAAGATATGCGTTTCACATCAGAATTTTGGAGGAGTCTTCACACTTCTTTGGGGATGAAGATGCAGTCAGCACCACATTTCACCCCTAGAAAGATGGGCAGACAGAGATACATCTACTAGTTCACCTATAACAACATATTTCAGGCCTCCTTCGGCATGACACCTTATGAGGCACTCTATGGGAGGAGGTGTAGATCTCCCATCCATTGGGACGAGGTGAGAGGACAGAGCTGGGCCCCGAGATAGTTCAGCAGACGACAGACAGGTACAAGGATCAGGGATAGGATGAAGACCACCCAGAGTTGACAAAAGAGTTATGCTTATCTGAGGAGGAGGGAGTTATAATTCGCAGTCGGGGATCACGTTTTTGTGAAGGTTGCTCCTATGAAGGTGTGATGAGGTTTGGAAAGAAAGGGAAGCTAGCACCCAGATTCATAGGATCCTTCGAGATCTTAGACAGATTGGGGACGTTAGATTACCGCGTAACCCTACCGTTGAGCCTAGCAGCTTACACAACGTCTTCCACATCTCCATGCTTAGGAAATATGTGACAAACCCCTCGCATATGCTGAGTGTAGAGCCAATGCTGCTATCGCCACAATTGACTTTTGAGGAGTGAGATACTCGGATCATAGGCAGACAGGACAGGAAGCTACACAATCGGACCATTCCCATGGTCAAGGTCCAATGGCTAAATCATTTTCGAGGTGGAAATTACGTGGGAGGTCGAGGCTGACATCAAGGAGCGCTACCCAGAACTTTTCGGTAAGTTTTCGAATATCGAGGGCAAAATTCTTGTTAAGGGGGAGAGTATTGTAACGCTTGGAAATTTTCCACACTAAAAGTCGCATGCCTAGTATTATTTTCATTCATTCTAATAGATATATTGACTTCACTCTTGGATTACCGTATTCATTATTTAAATTATTTTTATGATGAGTATCCTTTCAGAATTTTAGTACAGGTGCTACGAGACCAGAATGAAGACGATGTAAACACCGAGGTACAGATGATTTTTATAAATTTATTTTTGATGCCATCCCTATGCTTTGGAAAATTTTATGGTAGTAAAATTTTAAAAGTCCGTTACTCTTAAAACAAGTTTTCTCCTCATAATTTTATCCAAATTTTAGAAATTATACAAGGGAAGGAGAAAGGATTTTTAGTAGAACTTTTATCATTTGAATAGAAACTTTCTCTATTATCGTTTGACAACTTTAAAACACAAATCTTCCCTTTATTTAAATAAGAGTCTCGACCTTTACTCACAAGCACAACACATCACTACTGTTTAAAAAAAAAGAGAGAAAACCCTAGTCCCTCATCCTACAGCCGTAGACTTCCTTTCTCCCCCATCCGCTGTGAGCTTTTTCAAAGAAAAAATCAGAGGCATTCCCTGCGTTCTTCATTCCTTCCAGCTTCATGACACCTGGTTGTAAGTTTCTCAAAATAATGCAAGTACGAAATCTCCTTTGAATGCACGTTTCATTCATATTATTGTGTGGGTGTTTTTAAACTTTCGATTTTGATGATTTTGAGGCAATGAATTGATGTTCAATATGACATATTTTTCTCTGTTTATCATGAAGAGGCTGACTAGAACTTAAGTGCAGGAAAGGGTTGAGGTCAGGCTGGACACTGATCCAATATAGAGCAGGGACCAAGGATTGTTGATGTCGAGGAAGGAGCAGCGGTCGGACGTGGCCCAGGTTTTGTCTCAGCCATGTTTCTTTCCCTGTTGTCAGGCCCGATGCTTATAAACATAGATAAAACACGCAAAAAAAGGAATCTTAAAAAATGGTAATTTTTTTTTCTTTTTGGCCTGACCTCAAGAGACATCATTCAACATAGGCGTATACTCAAAATACGATTTTGAATAAAACCACAACATAAATACGCCACGAAAGCAAATATATATACACGTACCTCCAAATAATCAAGTCAATATATACAACTACACAGGGCATTCCCTGACACTGAGTCGATATAGCATATATATATACATATATAACTGGGAACCCACACATGGAACTGCAATAGCTGCCTCACTCACGGACCAGCTACAGAATAATCACGCCTGTAGGGACAAACAGCACAACTCAGGCTACCTCATGCGATATACATCTATCTCATCACTCATGAGGAACTAGCTCGGAGTAGAAACCTGGAACAGACCCACGAACTAACAAACCCGAGGTTACACATCCAGCCCGAGTCTACCCTACAGCTAACGAAACCAGTCTTAAAGCGAAGACTTAGACAAGGAACCACACTTACATTGCACGGGTACCAGTCCGAAAGAAACGATGCAGCTGTACAGCACGCTCTCTACCACTTCACGCTTCCTCCTCCGGCCATCTTCGACCATGATGCCAGTAGGGAACTGGCGGGTTTGGAAAGGGGTTTCCAACGGTACTACTCTTGTCGGCCAAACTTCGGAAATCGGGAAATAAAGGCACGGGTGAACAGTAAAATCAAGGGTTTGGGGAAAATATCTGTCGAGAGATTTTTGAAGACGCTAAGGGATGTGTCACGAGGGCCATATATATATACACGCTCAACAGATCACGGCTACAGTGCCCCCAGACCAGCTCTGGCCTCCGCACTGTACTCAGCCCGGTGTACAACTCAGCAAGGAAATCCTACCAGCTCTCGCATCCAACAGCTCGCGTCCGAACAGATCACGCTCCTATCAGATAACAGCCACAACTTCTATAGCAGTAACAGACTACAGCCCAAACCAGTATACGCACTGGTCCGCTCACGCAAGGGCAACAGCTCTCGCGGAACCTGCTCCTCCCTAACAGTTTACGACCAAGATTATGACTCCTAGCAGCTCAAGCCCCAACTCTAAACCCGGATCAGCTCTCGTGCGCTAATAGCTCTCTCGCACCACTCCATATTTAGAACACAATCAGTTCTCACCAGCACTGACCCTCACTAACAGCTCTCATCCAAACTGGAAACCATGGGCAGCTCACATCCACACTGTGCATCCTCATCATCTTGCACCCAACAGCAGCACAGATTACTCGAATTCAGCACAAAGCACTGTACAGTTCCACCAGACAGCTTACATCACCTCAGGTCAGATCGCATCCTAGCAAACCAGCTCCAGATGCTGTATCCAGCTTGCAGTGAAACAAACAGCCTGCGACACACTATCAGCTCACAGAACCTAAGCTTGGAGCAGCTCACAGCATCCATAGCTGCACAGCTCGTAGCATAGACCAAATCACACACACTGGCTAGCTCGCACGAACCCAACAGATTTCTTCCAAGCTGGAACTTCGAACATATTTTGTCCTGCATGACGGCTACAGATACCTCTTGTCTAATATGAAGACCGCAAAACTTTGGTCTACAGTTCGCACTACTCAGCTTGGGTCCGCTAAGCTCACAGATCACAGCGTATGAACCTGGAGCAGCTCACGATCCCAGAACAGATCACGCCTGCTGTTCTTGCTACACAGTACTCCTAAGCTGCTAATAGTTCATAGACTCAGCACCGTCCGTTCGTAAAAGCTTATGCCTAATCTAGTCCACGATAAACAGCTTACGCTACAAAACATCGAACCTCTAATCTGATCCGTACCTAAAATCAGCACAGGCCACTCAACAGCTTGCGCCAATGCTAACTCCAAGCTGATACCCAACATCTTACACTGTTATGCACAGTAGTACGGGTCACACCAGCACAGGGAAATCTACATAGTACCAATAAACGACTTCTTCTATCAGCTTAGCACCAACTCTAGAACCAGCTCATGTCCAAATTGATTTCTTGAAGTCAAAATTGATTTTTATTAATTACTTTTAGCCTTGATTTTAGAAGTCTAAATATAATTTAATTAGGCAAAAATGTTTAAAAGGGGTGAAAATTCGTTTCATCGGCTAAGTTTAGAGCGATGTTTAGTCTAGAAGTGGTGAGCTTGGCTCCGAAATCAATCCTCGACCGAAGTAGAAAAATGTAGAAGCTCGTAAATGTATAATTAATCATATATGTAGTATGCTATGTACGTAAATGTTTTAAAGGAAAGAATTAATTATACGCTAACGGGCTAAGCTTTTAAATTGCATGATTTTAAGAAATTCACGCATCATGAGATTTTATGAAAAGATCAGGCATGTCTCTTTTTAAGATAAAACCCGAGGGATTGAGGTGATGTGGCAAAGTTTTATGATGGGAGTTAGCTGGGTAGCTGGGCCCGGGGATCCCCTGTTTTTAGGTATGATTATGACCCTATGGATCCATGTGTGATATCATGGTGAAGTGGCAGTCTATGGATCCTCGTGTGATATCGTGATGAAGTGGAAAGTTATAGGTGTGACATATAGGGATCCTCGTGTGATATCGGGGTGAACCACACCGCCACGTATGTTGGTTATTACGACTGATCAGTCATACGCCTGCTCACATTCACTGACACGACTCATGCGTTTTTCATGTTATGTTATGTCATGCCTTACGTATGTTACGTATGTACGATATGAAATGTATGAAGAAATTTTTTAAGATCATGCACGCATTCATGTTTTAACGTTATTTTAATTACAAGTATGTGCTTGCATGCGATTTTATTAGTATGTACTTTGTTATGTATTAAGTTAGAGCATGTTGAGCCTCTAGGCTCACTAGGTTTAAATGGTGCAGGTGACGACCCTGCTGATGAGTTTACACCAACTGGCGGTGAGGACGTCTGAGCGCCTATTGCAGCAGTACCCCTTGACCGCAGCAGTGTTATATTGAGTTGATACAGTTTGATATTGGTTTAAAACATGTTATTTTCAGTATTTTGACGCACTTGATTTTATTTGATTTTATACAATACGGATGTTTTAACATTTTAAATTATTCCGTTATTTATGCTTAAAGTATTTTCTTTTAGAAAGTGATTTAGAAATGTTTTAGAAGGGAACGAGTTATACTTTATGTTATGTTTTCAGCACATGTTTTGAAAAAAAAAATTCTAGAGTTTGGTTTGTTTCATGCAACCAGCTCAGACAGTCCCTAAACAAACTAGCTCAGCTTATCAAATCGGAACATAGTCCCGACCAAACCAGCATCGCCTATCTGTTCAGAGTCAATGTACAGAAACTTTACAGCACACGGGAAAACAAGAAACTTCTCTTGGCTTATCTTATCTTGAATCTGTACAACTCAGTATTTGAAAACACAACTGCTTGCTAAAAGATAACTGGTGAGTTTCTCAAACTAAAACATTAAAGCAGTGAATACATAGCTTAAACATAATCATGAACTGAACTGAAACATGTATCAGGCAAGCATACAACAGAAAACAACGAAGCGAAAATATATGTTTTCCAGATGCAGCAAGAATCAAATTTACTTGCCTGAACTAAGAATCGCAACGAACAGATGGACTTGGCTGAAAATCTTCTCAAGCACACTCTGCGAGCTTCTGAATATTTTGAGAGAACTAAAAGATTTCTTGCAATAAAAAATGAGCTTTAGAGCAGCGTAACAATCATATATGGGAGTATGATTTGTAGTAGGTGGAAGGTACAATGATTAGGCATGTGTTATCATACCAAATACTTGCAAATTGATAAAAGCTCCCTACTACTATTTTAATTTGTAAACTGGCTACACCATTTTAAAACAAAAACAATCTCCCATCCAAAAGCATTTTATTTAAAAGGAAAAATTCTCCAGCTCGGGATTGTTCTTGGGGCGAAATCGTTCAAGAAACCATCTGGGCCGTGCTTCTAAGCTGGAAGAAAAGGAAATCAGCTTAGACAACTTACACTAGATTGAACTGAAATTTGGATGTTCAAATATCAAAACAGCCCTTAGAATAATTAAGCTAATAATTGTGGTCTTATGGATTTTGGGGCGCTACAAAAGTAGTCTTCACCGGTAAGAAATGTGCCGACTTGGTGAGTCTGTCCACAATCACCCATATCGATGTGTATCCTCTGGGACTCCTAGGTAACCCAACCATGAAATCCATCGTAATGTGTTCCCACTTCCACTCGGGAATAGGAAGTGGATGCAACAACCCTGTCGGTCGCTGGTGCTCTGCCTTGACCTGCTGACAGGTCAAGAACTCAGATACAAATCTCTCAATATCCTTCTTCATCCCCGACCACCTACATCGTCTGAAAATCCCTGTACATCTTTGTACTCCCTGGATGGATGGAGTACGTCGATGCATGAGCCTCGGATAAGATCTTAGCTCTCAATTGCTCAGTGCTCGGCAACCACATGCGACCTCTGAAACGTATGATCCCATCCTCAACTGTATAAAGACCTCGTCCTCTGGCCTCATCTCACTGTCTCCACTACTATAACTACTCATCAGAGGCCTGCCCGTCTCTAATCCGATCTTGCAGCATCGGCTGAACTATGAGTGCTTCTAAACTCGATGCACAGCCTCCTGACTAGAACTCCAGCCCAAACCTCTGTATCTCAGCCTGTAGTGGTCTCTCGACTGACAAACATGCCACTACTGCAGTCTTCCGGCTCAAAGAGTCTGCCACCACATTAGCTTTCCCCGGATGATAGCTAATGTCACAGTCATAGTCCTTCACCAACTCTAGCCACATGCGCTGCCTCATGTTCAGCTCCTTCTGGGTGAAGAAGTACTTGAGGCTTTTATGGTCGGTAAAAATCTGACACTTCTCACCGTACAAGTAGTGTCTCCAAATCTTCAGTGCGAACACTACTGCTGCAAGCTCCAGATCATGCGTCGGATAGTTCTGCTCATAACTATTCAACTGCCTCGACGCATAAGTGATAACCTTGCCTCCCTGCATTAGAACTGCACCTAACCCTCTCAGGGAAGCATCCATATAAACCACAAACTCCTCGTGATCCAGTGGCATCGCTAACACTGGTGCTGAAGTGAGAGCCTCCTTCAGCTGATCGAAGCTCCTCTGACACTCAGGACTCCACACATACTTCGCATTCTTCTTGGTTAGGGCTGTCAAGGGCACTGAAATCGAAGAGAAGCCCTTGATAAACTTGCAGTAGTATCCTGCTAAACCCAAGAAACTGCGAATCTTCACTGCATTCTTTGGAATCCCCCAGTTATGTACCACCTCCACCTTCGATGGGTCGATAGAAATCCCATCTCTAGAAACAATATGCCCCAAAAACGCCACCTGCTTGAGCCAAAACTCGCACTTGCTGAACTTGGCATACACTCTGTGCTCTCTCAAAGTCTATCGTGTGGTCTGTAGATGTTGTATATGCTCCTCCAAGCTCCTCGAGTAGACCAGGATGTCGTCGATGAAAACAATGATGAACTGGTACTATCTGAAGACCCTGTTCATCAGATCCATGAAAATCTTTGGGGCATTAGTCAGTCCAAATGGCATCACCAAGAACTCGTAGTGGCCGTAACGTGTCCGAAATGCAGTCTTGGACACGTCCTCCTCTCTAACTCTCAACTGATGGTAGCCAGATCTCAAATCAATCTTCGAGAAAATCGAAGCTCCCAGCAGCTGATCAAATAAATCCTCTATCCTCGGGAATGGGTACTTGTTCTTCACTGTAACTCTGTTCAGCTCCCGGTAGTCAATGCATAATCTCATGCTGCCATCCTTCTTCTTCACAAACAGAACTAGCGCACCCCATGGAGAAAAGCTAGAGCGTAAGAATCCCTTGTCGAGCAACTTCTGAATCTGCTCCTTCAGCTCCTTCATCTTGGTAGGAGCCAAACGATACGGTTCCTTAGAGATAGGCACCGTACCTGGCATCAACTCGATCGAAAACTCCACCTCTTTTTCCGATGGAACTCCCACAACATCATCAGGGAATAAATCTACAATATCCCTGACTACCTTCATATCAGACAATGAATGGCCTGCTGAATCTCCTGAAGCTGTAACACTGACCAAGAATGCCTTAAATCCGAGCTCAACTACCTTCCTGGCCTGAAGGAACAATATGAATCTGGGATTCAGCGGTCTCCTCGCTGCCTCAAATAATAAGGTCTCCTGCTCTGGCGGCTTGATAGTCACTAATCTTCGCTTGAAATCGATCACCGATCCAAACTCCGTCAACCAATCCATACCCAGGATGAGGTCGATTCCTGACATCGGTAAAACGACCAAGTATGCTCTGAATGCATGATCCTTGAACATCATCGTCAATCCCTGCACGACGCTGGTCGTCATCAACTCCTCTCCTGATGGAACCGTCACGGTGAGAGCTACTCCCAAGCTCTCCAGAATAATACCCATCCTCTGTGTGAACGCACTCGAAATAAACGAGTGAGTCACCCCTGAGTCTAGCAAAGCGAGGGAAGTGACACCTAGCACCCGAATCTCACTTGAAACAGAAACGTCACACAGGTACGCATTTACGGTCAAACTATATTTCCAAAAAGCAGTTTAGATGCCTAAGTCATTTCTAAGTTCGCTAGTCCTATCCGTCTAAGTTCTCAAGGCATGTTCTAGAAGATCTACAGTTCGTACTTATATCAACTCAGTAACTAGGGAATAGAATTTCCTAGTAGTGCTCTACTTAGCATGCAAATTTACACCACTCAAAATACCAACATGTCAAAGCACGGGAACGACGGGAATCTAAATCGGAATACTTGTGAGTAATGTCGTGTCCGGATATGCAGCCTCTGCCTACATCAAAAAAACACGACCTGTGGCCTCTCCTCTTAGGGCAATCCCTAGAAATATGCCCTGGCTCCCTGTATTGATAGCACCTGCCCGATCTAGCCATGAAAGGTCCTGAATGCTACTTACTGCACTCCTTGCAGATCGGGTACCCTCCAGGTCTAGGGGCGCTGGCCCCCTGCTGCTGTGGCCTCTGCTGGCCCTGAGGTCTCTACTGCTGTGACCCCTGAGGAGTTGGGCCCTTAGGAGGCCCCTGAAATGGTCTCTTCACTGGCTGTTGCAAAGACTATCCTCTAACTGGCTGCTGCAACTGCCGCTTCCTCTGAAAGCCCTCCCTCATATCCTTCCGTCCCCTCTCAAACCGGTAACCTCTGTTCGCCGTTGCCATGTATGTAGCCATGTTCGCCATATTGACATCGTGGCAGATGTCTGGTCATAGTCCATTAGAAAACTGCCTCAACTTCTCGCTCTCCACAGTCGCGATCGAGGGCACAAAGTGACACCCTCGCTCGAACTGCAGCACATACTCGGCCACAGACTTGTCTCCCTGGCGGAGACTCATAAACTCCATGATAAGCTGGCTCCGTGCATCAGCAGTGAAATACTTCTCAAAGAAGACAATCTTGATTCTTTCACAAGTCAAGCTCTCCAGAATCAGGCCAACCACCGCGCTCTCCCACCAAAGAGCGGTGTCTCCATTAATCATAAATATAGCACAACGGACCTTGTCAGCGTCCGGGAGACCCATATAGGCAAATCTAGTCTAGCGAGTGGGTCAGTGGTACCGGCAAACTCTTTAGGTCCCTGCTTGCGGAACTTCTCAGCGACGTCCTCCTCATGCGACTTCCCGGACCACTATGACTGTCTCTCCAAAATCGTGGTGATCCCGGCTAGCATATCCACGCTAGCCCTCTCGTAGGGTGTCAACTGAGGAGGTGGGGGAGGAGGAGGAGTCGTAGCATTGTCCTGCTGGCTTCTGTCGCGTCTGGGAGGCATACTGGTACACCAAAAACCTTCTCACGTAAATCTAAGTGCATGACTAAGCGTCTAATTCTTAAAATTATAAGGCAAACTCATGCAGAAATAAAACATGAAGCATGAGAAAATAAACATGAATCGTAAAACATGAATCTGAAATCTGCTCGAGTATGTGCTTAGGGAGAAATCTGTCTGGAACCTCCTGCTCCGTGCCTCAAATCTGAAATAAAAATAATCAACTTAAGCTGAAATCTGAATTTCGAAACATCAAATGACCCTTATAAAATAAAAGGGTAAAGATTGTGGTCCTATGGATTTTATGGCGTTACAGGTAGTGAGACTTTCGAGCTCTACGCAGCAGGTAGTATCCCACCAGAACCACCGCTCTTATACCAACTGAAAAGAAGCAGACTCTAGAATTTTTTTTAAATCCATGTGCGGAATACATAAACTAAAACATATGTCTAGTTCCCTTTAAAATATTTCTCAAAATCCTTTAAAACACAAATAAATGAATATCTTAAAATGTCAAATCATCAATGTTGTTTGAAAATCAGATTACGTAAAAATTTCGGAAACTGAACATGCTAAATAGGACATCTGAAAAAATGTATCATGACATAGATAAAACGTCAGAGTCAACACGTGGTACAGCTGCAGTGAGCGCTGAGAGGTCCTCACCGCCAGTAGGGATAAACTCATCAGCAGTCTCACCTGCACCATTTAAACCTAGTGAGTCTAGAGTCCCAGCATGCTATATCTTTTAAAATAGCAAAGTACGTATAATAAAACAACATGCAAGCACATACGCATAATAAAATAACATTAAAACATGTATGCATAGGTGGTAGTAAAACATGGTTCGTAACATAGTCGTAACGTATCATAATCATATAGCATACATAATAAGGCATGACATAATGTAACATAAAAACGTTTGAGTCATATCAGTGAAGTGTGAGCGGGCGTAGATTGATCAATCGAAAGAACCAACGTACGTGGCGATGCTGTTCATCCGACCTTACCTCGGGATCCCACACACCTCTACGCCACTTAAGTGTGAGCGGGCGTAGATTGATCAATCGAAAGAACCAACGTACGTGGCGATGCTGTTCATCCGACCTTACCTCGGGATCCCACACACCTCTACGCCACTTCACCATGTCGTGATCACATGGATCCATAGACTCGTAATACATTAAAATCGGGGATCCTCGGGGCCGGTATCCCGACTAGCTCCCATCATTAAACTTGCCACAAATCACTACAATCCCTCGGGTTTTCCTTTAAAACATGCCTTCAACGTTTCATAAATTCTCATGATGCGTGCATTTCATTAAAATTTAAAAGCTTAAGAAGTCAATATATATTTAATTCCTTCATTTAAAACCTTATCATACATGGAATACTACATATATAATTATATTCACGGGCTTCTACTTTTTCTACTACGATCAAGGATTGGTTCAGGAGCCTGACCCACTACTTCTAAGCCCAAAAGAACCTAGACTTAACTTAAAATTGGAACTTAGCCTTATACATGAATCGGCTCAAAACTTTAAATTCAATCTTTAAAATTCCTAAAATACTCCATCCTTTGCTAAAAAATTTCAAACATTTAAAATTTGACTAAATAAAGACCCATTGACCAATTTTGACCAAATAAAATCCCAATGACCATAATTGACCTTAAAGCTTAAAATAAAATATTAGGTCCAACAATAATTAAAAATTTGACTACATATTTGACATAAAAAATTTGACCAAAAATTCTTAAAAATGGACCTTAAACTTTAAAATTAAAATAACTGGTCCAGAATTAAATAACTTGGACCTAACTTAAAATATTTTGACCCGACCCTTGACTAACCGACCCCGAACCAACCGGTCTAGCCGAACCGGCCGGCCCATGCAAAACCCTAAACCTAGACCACACGCACGTCGCACACCCCATGCAACACGCGGACTTGCCGCCCTTCGATCTTCCTGCTCTGGTCGCCTCTGGCCAGGCCCCGTCGGCTGGACCACCCCCGGGTCCAGCCGGTCCCACCTGACCAGGCCACAGCCCAAGCCGTGAGCCACGACTAAAGGTTGATGGGCGTGAATGGGGGGGCTCACACACGGCGTCCACGCCATGCGGCCGCACGCCACCCTTGATTCCTCCAAGATCTAGCCCTCTCCTCCACGCATATGGACCATCACTCACCAGCCTAGACATGAACCATGGTACCTTGAACCCTTCTCGACCGAAGCAACACAAGAAAAATTAGAACAAGCGTTAGAAATCGAGATGCATGTGTGATCCGTAAACAACAGCCATAGATCTCATGAATTCGCATACAAACATGCAATCATTCATTGAAAACGGTTTAATATAGCTTAAATGGTGAGAAAAAGGATAGATATTACATGCCTTTGTTGGAGAAAAAGAAGATCTACGAGTTACCGACGTATAGGACGCGAGATCGGGACAAGACCACCTTGGATCACCAAAAGCTTTAAGAAATCAATGGGGTTGAAAGAGGAAGAGGGGGGGACGGCTATGGAGAAGTAGGGAGGAGGCTAGGGCTACACCAAATTAAGTTTTGAAAGAATGAGTGGTGACAAAAATGACCGCTCATGTGTTTAATTAAGAAAATAAATAGAGTTTTACCATCCTAGCCCTGCACTAAAATTAAGTGTTGAATAAAACTTTAAACATGGCTTTAAAGTCTCTAATTTTCCTAATAATAATTTCCCATATTTGCAAAATATAGAAAAACTAATTAAAATAGGTCGTATAGGCGAAAAACGATTTCCCCCTCAAAATAATCATAAAAACACCAATTTCGGAAATTGCTGCTTAAAAATTAATAAATTTGCGCTTAAAAATCTAAGGACTTATCAAATAATTTTCATCTCGTTCGTCCCTATTCCCGTCCACGCGTCTGGAACTCAAAGAGCCTAAAAACATGCATGCATATCATGAAACAAAAAAATCATCATTAAATCACATAAAATAGCATATAATTTTCTAAATCCTAATTACGTAGAAACAAGTGCATCGCTGCTATAGTAGCTGTGATGTAACGCACAAGAAATCCTAATTACGTAGAAACGAGTGCATCACAGATTCTGGAGGATTTGCTGGAGGATTTGCTGAGAGCTTGTGTGAAAGATTTCCAAGGTATGTAGGACTCGAGATTGCTCTGGTATAGTTCACGTACAACGTATAAGGGGGGAGAGTTATAACGCCTATGAAATTTCGATTAAGAAAATAAATATAGTTTTACCATCCTAGATCTCCACTAAAATTAAGTGTTGAATAAAACTTTAAACTTGACTTTAAAGTATCTAATTTTCCTAATAATAATTTCCCATATTTGCAAAATATAGAAAAACTAATTAAAATAGACCGTATAGGCGAAATACGGGTTCCCCCTCAAAATAATCATAAAAACACAATATTCGGAAATTGCTGCTTAAAAATAATAAATTTGCTCATAAAAATCTAAGGACTTAAAAATCTCAAATAATTTCATCTCGGTCGTCCCTATTCCCGTCCAAGCGTCCAGAACTCAAACAGCCTAAAAACATGCATCCATATCATGAAACAAAAAAATCATCATTAAATCACATAAAATAGCATATAATTTTCTAAAATATTTTTCTCCCTAGTCATGCACTCGTTTTTACGTAATTCGAATTTTCTAGGCGTTACAACTCCCCCCCCCTTATAGGAATTTCGTCCCCGAAATTAAGTACGTACCAAAAAGGGTAGCACGTCCGCATATCAACCTCAGTCTCCCAGGTAGCCTCATCTTCCGAGTGATTCTGCCACCGAACTTTGACCATCGGAATACTCCACGCGCTAAGCCTGCGCTCCTCTCGAGCCAAAATCTGTACTGGTCACTCCTCAAATTATAAGTCTGGCGCTAACTGGAGCGGATCAAAATCCAACACATGCGATGGGTTCGGAACATACTTCCGGAGCATCGAGATGTGGAATACGTTATGGACCGCTGACAGGCTGGGTGGTAACGCTACTCGATAAGCCAAAGTACCAACCCCCTCCAAAATATCGAATGGCCCAATAAACCTCGGACTAAGCTTGCCCCTCCGGCCAAAGCGCATCACGTCCTTCATGGCTGATATCCTCACAAACACGTGATCCCCAACAGCTAACTCCAGATCTAGTCGTCTTTGATCGGCGTTACTCTTCTGACGACTCTGGGCTGTCCTCGTCCGATCCTGTATCCTCATCACTATGTCCGCTCTCTGCTGCACCAATTCGGGACCCGTCAAAACTCTCTCTCCAACCTCATCCCAGTGTACGGAAGACCTACACCTTCTCCTGTATAGAGCCTCATAAGGAGCCATCCCAATCGATGCCTAAAAGTTTTTGTTGTACGTGAACTATACCAGAGGCAATCTCGAGTCCCACGTACCATGGAAATCTATCACACAAGCTCTCAGCAAATCCTCCAGAATCTGGATGACTCTCTCCAGATTATGTGATGCACTCGTTTCTATGTAATTAGGATTTTGTGTGCGTTACATCACAAGTACTATAGCAGTAACAGACTACAGCCCAGACCAGTTTACGCACTGTTCAGCTCATGCAAGGGCAACAGCTCTCGCGGAACCTACTCCTCACTAACAGTTTACAACCAAGCTGATGACTCCTAACAGCTGAGGCCCCAACTCTAAACCCGGATCAGCTCTCGCACACTAACAGCTCTCGCGCACCACTCCGGCTTTAGAACACAATCAGTTCTCAACAGAACTAACCCTCACTAACAGCTCTCATCCAAAATTGGAAACCACAGGCAGCTCACATCCACACTGTGCGTCCTCATCATCTTGCGCCCAACAGCAGCACAAATTACTCGAATTCAGCACAAAGCTCTGGACAGTTCCACCAGACAGCTTACATCACCTCAGGTCAGATTGCATCCTAGCAAACCAGCTCCGGATGCTGTATCCAGCTTGCAGCAAAACAAACAGCCTGTGACACACTCTCAGCTTGCAGAACCTAAGCTTAGAGCAGCTCATAGCATCCACAGCTTCACAGCTCGTAGCACAGACCAAATCACACACACTGGCTAGCTCGCACGAACTCAACAGATTTCTTCCAAGCTGGAACTCCGAACAGCTTTCGTCCTGCCTGACGGCTACAGGTACCTCTTGTCTAGGCTGAAGACTACAGTTCGCACTACCCAGCTTGGGATGCTCTTAGCAGCTTACGACGCCCAAAGTTGTCCGCTAAGCTCACAGATCACAGCATATGAACCTTGAGCAGCTCACGATCCTAGAACAGATCGCGCCTGCTATTCTTTCTACACAGTACTCCTAAGCTGCTAATAGTTCACAGACTCAGCACCGTCCGTTCATACCAGCTTACACCTAATATGATCCATGATAAACAGCTTACGCAACAAAACGTCGAACCTCTAATCTGATCCGTACCTAAAATCAGCACAGGCCATTCAACAGCTCGTTCCAATGCTAACTCCAAGCTGACACCCAGCAGCTTACACTGTTATGCATAGTAGTATGGGTCACACCAGCACAGGGAAATCTACACAGTACCACTAAACAGCTTCTTCTATCAGCTTAGCACCAACTATAGAACCAGCTCATATCCGAGCTATTCCATTTCCTCAGATGCTCCCTAAGATGATTTGTATCGATTAGTTATCCACTAATCTCAAATGATTAGCCACTAATCATATTGGCTAATTACTGACCTCACACCTGCTTAGTTCGTAAGATGTGTTCCCTTGCTTAGGTCATAAGTTGTGTTTCCCTGTTTAGGTCATAAGTTGTGTTACGTAAGCTTAGGTCGTTGTAAGTTGTGATGAGGTTGTAAGCTGTGTCGAGGTCATAAGCTGAATTGACCCCCGTAAGCTGAATTGACCCCCAAGATAAATCTTCCCTTGTAAGCTTAGTTGACCGTCGTGATCTGAGTTGACCATCGTGAGCTGAGTTGAACTTTGAGAGCTGAGTTGACAGTCGAGAGCTGAGTTGACCGTCTTGAGCTGAGTTGACCATCAAGAGCTGAGTTGACAATCGCAAGCTAAGCAGACTGGACAGTCGTGAGCTGAGCAGACTGTAGTGATCTGAGTCGACTAGCGAAATTGAGTAGAGCATCCTAAGCTGAGAGGAGGGTTCGCAATCTGATCTACGTACTCTAAAGTGAGTCGAGTACTCTGTGTTATTTTTATTGCACGATCTGGTCAGAAGACTCGAGCTGATTTGGGTAGACGTGATGACCTGAGTGCTGCGAGCTGAGAGGAGGGTGCGTGATATGAGCCCCTAAGCTGAGCTGTTGAGGCGTGAGCTGTACAGGGTGGTACGTGCTGTACTGGGCACAATAATATGAACTATAGGACTTGAGCTGAACAGCGCAAACTGATCTGCAAACTCCGATCGGAGGGACAGTTGGGTTAGAGACCCGTAGACAGTGTTCGACTCCAGTAAGTGTAGTTCGGGTTTTTGAGTTCTAGGGAGCCCACTATCATGAATATTTAAAATGATGATTTTAAGTTATTTTATGACGTTTGAGCAGTCTTTAAGAATTTTTATACATTATGAAGTTTACGAAAAATTTGAGGAAAATAAAGTGTATTACTTTTGAGGTATGAGAATTGTTATTGAGGCAGAATGTTGAGGAAATGTTGAAAATGTTTTGAATGATGGGACTTGGCTGTGATGTTTCTAAATTTGATGGATATGGTCACTGGTAGATGTTCCGTTTGTCCATATCAACATGATGGATATGGTGGTCGGGAGACGTCTCGATTAGCCATATCAACTTGACACATATTGAGCTTCAGAAAAGTACTGGAGTGCCTTTAAACTTGACATTACTGGACTCTAGAAAAGTATTGGGGTACCTTTCCAACCTGGTACCATGGTATTTATATATCTTGATAAGG
This sequence comes from Dorcoceras hygrometricum, assembly GCA_001598015.1. Lineage (NCBI taxonomy): Eukaryota > Viridiplantae > Streptophyta > Magnoliopsida > Lamiales > Gesneriaceae > Dorcoceras > Dorcoceras hygrometricum. The sequence continues at coordinate 20,150 of KQ996037.1, read as the reverse complement.
TGACTTGAGGTTGAGGGACCACAATCGAGAAATGTAATCCATTAGAAAATCCTTTTAATTACGAGTTGATCGCCTATGCATAAATTTAAAGGAAAATTATTTGAGATGATGCTCTTTTTATGCAATGTTTGAGAAAAATTATTTGATTATAAATATGTTTATGGATATGCTTGTATTATGTAGTACTTGCTATCCTTAATTTTGTACTTGTTGAGCCTTTAGGCTCATTACGTTTGATTGGTGCAGATGATGCGAAGACTGAGACCGAGGGACAGGACCTTTGAGCGGATGGAAGTTCATCTTGGAAAATTCTTAACGACCTCACGTTTCTCTGCTTGTTGAGAGAAAAATATTTATTTATGCATGGGTCTCAGTATGTTATTTTGGTGAAGAAATATTTCTTAATGTTGAGGTTTTGTAGCACACTTTAGTTGATTTATGAGGTTAAGAAGAATCGATTTATTCGTTTGCTACAAGTTTGCTTTAAACTCCCAAGTATTTTACATTATTGAGTTCTATTGAGGCTTTCTAATTTATAAAAAAATTTCGCATTTAAATTTTAGAAAAGGAAAATAGTTTTGAGAGTGTTTCATATATTTACACGATAGGATCTTGTTAATGCACTTAACGAAATGGTCCATGAGTACAAGAAGTTGTCTCAGATATTCGAGAATGTTAAAGTTGATAAAAACTATCTGAAAGACAAGTCAGATGATGCAAGTTGTTCACAAATTTATGACTCAGATAGTTTAAAGACTGAGTTGAGTAACTTAAAATCCTGAGAATGAATCTTTGAGATCTAATTCTAACGAGCTCATATCTGAAAGTATAGATTAAGTGACGACCTCTTGGACAAAATCTTCTATTTCATTAGGCAAGCTGCATGAAGTCCAGAAGCCATTTAATGACAAAACTGGCTTGGGCTACAGCTCAGGAGAAAGCATCTTTGATGATACTTGTGCTCAATCAGATCTGGCTGATGACAAGCTCAAAAAGAAGAGTTTTTTCAAAGCCAATGTGATACATAATACCCTCGAATCGGTCAATTATGATGATCAGAACGTGTCTAAGCTGAACCAGAAGGGAAAGTTTGGCATATGCTATGCTTAAATTGAGAACTCCATGACCAGTTGGCTAAAGAACAACTAAAAAAGGACCGAGCAAAATCTGGTTCACAGTCATCCGATCTGTACCAACAAAGGCATATTTCAACGAATGTAATAAAGCAAAACAAACTGGTTCAGCAAAGATGCGATCTGCATGGTTAAAATCCAAAACCAATGTTCAACAGATCACACAATATTTCAGCACGCACCCTAGTGGATGCCTATACGGGAAAAACTGTCAAGTTAATTCAAGTATTGTTCCCGAAAGGGTAATCTGATCTGGACCCAAGTAAAATTGGGTACCAAAAATTTATGTTATGATTGCAGGTGTTCAAAGGAAATCTTTTGAAGAAATCAGAGTTTTTCTGGACAGTGGGTGCTCCAGACATATGACGGGCAATCACAAGCTTCTTTCAGACATCAATACAACAAAGGTCCAAGAATAACCTTCGGTGATAACTCAACATGTGAAACTACGGACAAGGGTAAGATTGTCCTTGGTAGCATTATTATCAATGATGTGCTACTTTTTTAAAATCTTTGCTATAATCTGATCAGCATTAGTCAAATGTGTGATAATGATTATGTAGTAAATTTTCACAAACACAGATGCGTAGTTCAGAACCAGCTGGTATGACTGTCTAACAGCACATAGGTCGGGTAACACGTACAAAGTGAACTGGTCAGATCAGCTGGTTACTGAACCTACTTGTTTTGTCGCTAATACTTGTAAAGCATGGTTGTGGCATAAACACATGAATCTTACAATTTTTAAAACTATAGCCAGTCTATGTAAGCAAGATTTGGTCACCAGCCTACCCAAAATTGATTTTACAAAAGATAAACTTTGTTCAGCCTGTCAGCTCGGAAAGCAAGTCCGATCTACTTTTAAGAACAAGGGTTCTTCTTCCCGAAGATTGAAGCTGTTGCACACCTTTTTTGCCTTGTCCAAGTAACCAGCTTAGGGGGAACAAAGTACACCCTAGTGATTATTGACGATTACTCCAGGTTTACCTGGGTAATATTTTTAAAATTAAAAGATCAGACCGTGGACCAGCTGATAAATGTTTTAAATTGACCTCAAAATGAGAATTCTTCTTATTAGGAGTGATCGTGGTACTGAGTTTTTAAATAAAAAATTATCCTCCTATCGTCAACACAAAGGAATCATGCATGAGTTATCTGCGGCTAGGTCAACTCAACAGGACGGGCTCGCTAAGCGTCGTAATCGTTCTTTAAAAGAAGTCGCGAGAACTATGCTTGCTGAGTCCGGGATTTCTCAACAAATGGGCTTATGTGGTGAACACTACATTCTATACACGGAACATATATATGTTTAACAAGAAACAACATAAGACACCATATGAGATCTGGAATGGCAAGCTTCCAAACATTGCATATTTTAAAGTTTTTGCTTCACCGTTACATTCATAATAATGGTAAAATGCATTTAACTGGTTTTGATGCGCGTTCTGACATTGGAATCTTTCTTGGTTATTCAGCTGTCAGCAAAGCTTATCGCATTTTTAATATAAGAACGCTAACAGTTGAAGAGTCAATACATGTTAAATTTGACGAGTCTAGTTTTTCTTCAAATTCTATTGCTTCAATTAATGATATCAGCAATCCATTAGATTCTACTAATATCCTTGAAGCAAGTGATGATTAGATACAAGTTCGAAGTCCAACAGAAGTCATCCAATCTGATCCAGCAGAAGTCATCCAAACTGATCCAGCAGAAGACATCCATGCTGATCCAGTAGAGGAAACCTAAGTTGTTCCATAAGCTGAACCTCAACCTGATAACACTGGCGATGCTCCAGCTGGTCCAGCACAACAGACTCAAGTTGTTTCATATACTGAAGCACCAGCTATCAAATTAGATAAGGAATGAAGGCACTTGTGACGCCCGAACCCAACGGGGCCACGAGAATTGGGGTAAACAAAAATTTTCGAATAAAAGAAGGGTTAAAAGATAATTTTTTATAAGCTGCATTTCTTATAACTCAAAGGAAACAAAACACAAGACAAATTCGAAGATCAGCAGGTACTTAAATTTGCGCGCTACTGCTAAAACATTTGCGGAAAACAGGGTATTTCATATAACTTTGCAATTGCGGTTTACAACAGCTGCTATTCGATGTAAATATACAACCATTGCTACTGATTTAATACAGTACAACCTAATCAAAACAATACAAATTAGACACGGAAAAACGTAGGCCTTGGATAAACACAACGCCA